>PVKA01008963.1:0-70534 GCA_004027165.1 Ctenomys sociabilis
TTTTTTTTTTTGATGGAACCGGGGATTGAACTCAGGCCCTTGCGCTTGACAGGAAAGTGCTTATTCCACTGAGCCATCTCCCCGGTCCCAATGCTATCACTTCTGTGATACGCTGCAAACAAGCAGCTCTAAAGTGGCCACCAGCTTGACATCCCCTGAGCCAGCTCCATCTTCACATTGTCTCTCTGGACACACAGGCCCCACAGGCTGAGGCTCTGTCTCCAAGACAGTCTTGCTTCAGATCCAATTGTAAGTGTAGGGTTCCAACCACCCCTGCTTGGGCCCCCAGATCCCAGGGAGACACTTCTTGTGTTTGCTGACCTCCAGCAGAGGAATGGGTATGCATAAGTGGCTAGGTAGAGGATCTGCAGGGTGCAATGTGGAGGGGCCAAGACCTGGCTCCTGCCTTCTGTAAGAGCTGTATGTTCCTCTGGCCCAGGCCCAGGAGGCTCTTGCTGCCCTGAACCTGCTCTGCCTCTTTGTCCCAGCCCTGTCCCAGGAGCTTTCTAGAGAGAGACTACATTGCTGGCACGGTTGCTCACAGACTATGTGGGACCTTGCAGGGCCTTCCTTTCAGAGTCTCTGAGATACTGGGGGGGGGGTCTCTATTCCTGGCTAAAATAGGGACCCACCTGCTCTTAGATGTGAGGGCAGAGTAAGGGGGTTGACTGGAGACTCCACTGCCACCTTGGGCAAGAGAAGCTACTTCCTGCTTTAGGGAAGACTAATAACTACTAGGACAGAAACCTGCACATATGAAGGATGACTCTGTCATCCTGTTGTGGGGGCAGGAGGGTCATGGACCTTGCATCTGACAGCTGACATGAAGGATAGGGGCCTAGGGTGGATTCTTCAGTATGTACATCACTGGTACTGGGTCAGGTACTGGGGTGTGACCTCTAGGGTGATTGTATATACTCCAGAGTCTGTGACACAGCAGTCCATGTGTGAAAGCTTCCATTAGTTAGGGTGGGCACTTCTCCAGATCCTACAGTTCTAACACAGCCCAGTGGAAGGTCTCATGGGCCCTTCACACATCAGGAAGCTGATACCAGGAGGCGCAGTAGTTCCCCAAGAAAGCCGGATAATATTTAGCTCAGTCTTTACGCACTCTTGTGAGTCAGGTAGTTAAGTGAGTATAACCTTACTTGACCCTTTGACAGTCTCACTGCTCTGTGACCTCTGCCATGGTCCTGTCACTGATAGGAAGCCTTTCTTGCTGCTGCATCTTTCTTCCATGCTGGGTCCTGCAGTCTGCTCAGCCAGCCTTGCCTTTAGTGTGCTCGTTACCTCACTGTCCCATGGGCCTACCAGTCTGTGCCTGTCTCAGTCTTCATTCTCTCCCCTGCTGCCCACACCCCTTTCTTGGGTACATTTCCTACTGCCCCAGGCATAGGGCTGGCCCCTTCCTCACTCCATACTCCTTTGCCTGTCTTGTGCTCTTCACCTTGTGATCTCTGTCCCCCCATGCTCTTCCTCCCTGTACTCTGGAGAGCAGGGGTGCTCTGGATTCACACTGGTGGCTCCAAGCACAACAAACCCTTGCCGAGTCACGGGGACTTCTTACATCTGTAGGTGGTGGGTGTAGGACCTGCGTGTGTGGAGTGTATCCTCTGCCTCTGCGGATGCACGTGTGCTTTTCTTCTTGCCACGCTGCCCCCCACTTCCCACCGTTCATGGTGAATCAGTCATATATTTATGCCCCATATGTCTGTGTTATCTCCAGACTTCCTTGCTTTTCTTTGTAGAACAGAAACATTTACAAAACATTTAAAATTGTTGTAAAACCATGAAGTGCAATATAGTAAATTAATCTGTTAAAACAGGGAGCTCCTATCCTGCAGAAAGTTACCCTGTCCTGCCAGCTTCTTTCTGCCCCTGTGGGGCGGGTTGTGGTTGCCTGGGTTGCCATTGGTGATAGGAATGTCTGAGAGGTTAGAGTTAGGACTATACTTGCTGACAAAAATGAGAGCACTTTGAATTATCCTGAGAGGTTTCAGTAAAAAACAGCCAAATGGGGTGAAAAAGATACTTGATTCAAATGTGGAAGCTCCAAAGAATTAAAAAATCAAAGGCAGTGCAGCTCACCAACTGTTTGGGAGAAGAGGAGACAGGAGCAAGCCCCAAAGTCATGGAGCTAGTGCAAGGTTGGCTCTGCTCTGGAGGGCACAGCTGCCTTGAACACAAACAGAAGCCATGAAGCTCTTACAAGGAGGAATGCAGTGGTCTGTTCTGGAGGTTCCAGGCTGTGAACCAGGGTGTGACTAGAGCTTGATTGTGGTTCTGGGTGCAGCAGCAGCCAAGCTGCCCTGTCTCAGTGTCCTGTCACCTCCCACAGGTCTGTGGCTTTGCTATGAAGGAGGTTGATGAGGAAGGGGTTTTAAGTCAAGTAGAGTAGGAGCAGATGCTAAGGAGGAGGTAGAGTTAGGGAAATTTGGACCCTGGGGCTAGAGTTGCCCTTTTCTTCCCTCCTGGGTGCCAGGGAGTGGCTTGAGACTCTTGTGGCTTGACCAGGCCTGCAGGCCCAGAATTGATGTAACTAAAGGAATTGATGTAACTAAAGAGGATGGCTTGATCCTCCTAGTTTAACATTTCAAAGTTAGAAACAGAGGATATTATAAATTGACTCCTTTCTTTATAAGTGATAGTGCAGCTCAATGTGGTAAGCTGGGCTGCCAGCCTGCTCAGGGTGAGCTGGCTTTCTTGAGAAGAGGGTTTCTCTGAGGATGTCTGGAGGCTTCCTACCTAGTTATCCCAGGGCCCTACACCCCAACCAGGTGCCACTGCTGTGGGGCCCCTGAGGCTTTTTGACTGGGTGCCTTCCCCTTTTCAGGAGTGGATTCCACCAGTGTAGGATCGGCATGGAGTCTGGCAGCCAGCATGAGAATGAGATGGAATTCTCATTCCTGCCCAAAGGAGCAGGTGTGCATCTCTGAGGAGTCTCCAAATAGAAAGGGCATTCCAGAGATGTTAGGGGTACCATACCTGCCTTCAATACTGCCTTAAGGGTGCTGGAGACTTAGTATTGATCTGTGTGTCTCTCAGCTGGTCAGAAGGTAGTGTGCTCCAGCCACTATTGAGGAGCAGTAATTTCGATGTTGGTGTCATGCTGCTTAGATGAGAGTGAAATACTCATATCAAATGCGTGTTTATCAGTCTTGTTAATTTTGAATTTGTGTAGTGTGGATAGTTCCCTGAAATGATGTAAGAAGAGCTGTTATCTGCTGCTGATTGGTCAGCTTTGCATCAGGGTTGTAGTTTGCTTTGATTAAGTAGAGTGTTCTTTTGTGGAATTCTTGAGGAGATTATCTTTTCTTTCATAATACATTGAGAATTTTTCATTAAAAACCTATCCAAACCTTTCCAGAGCCTCATGCAATAATGTTTTTGTTCATATTTCCAGTACTCAGAAAGTATGGCAAAATAGGAATCCAGGCAGTGTTTGCTGCAGGTTGAAGTTGGTTTGGGAGTTGAGACATAGGCTTTGTAGAAGTGAACCTTGGCATCTCAGAGCTGCTGTTACCTTGGCTCCCAGACTCCAACCTAGATTTTACTGCTGCTGAAACCCTGTGAAGGGTTTCACACTTGTATAGTGTCTCAGTTTGCATTTGGATTCTCTCCTAGGAAGACTTCGATCTGAAGTTGGCTTCATGGCTACCCTTGGGCCCTTGTGCCTCAGTATCCCTGGGAGCAGAGCCATTGACCTTACTTCTGGGTTTTCTCCTCTACATTCCCCGTGCTGCATTATGTATGATGCGGATTCATGAGTGACATGCTTGGTCACTTCAGGAGACAACACATCTGTCCTTTCATCTTGTCCTGTGCACTGTGGTGTGGACTGAAGGAAATGTGAGGTGGTCATTAGGTCTGACCGTCCCAGGTGCCCAGCTTAGCACAACGGAGGCTTTTCCTTTTCCTCTATAGTGACTTTTTGCCTCACTGAGGTCTTGGAAAGGTGCACTGGGATTCCCTCAGCATCACATGAAGTGGGTTGGGCGATGCTGAACAGATGAGGTCCAGCTCTGCAGCTCTTCCCACCCACCCAAGAGCTGATGCAGGTGCACTCGGTCTTACTACTTGCTGAAGGGAGCAGACTGCAGTAGGACCAAGTGGTGTTTGCAGATTCACTTTTCAGTACTCAGAGAAGACAGGCCTGGATGTGCAGGGCAGCGAGGGCCTCCAGTGGTATTGCTCAGGACCTTCTGTACTCCTCAATGGTGAACCCTTCTAGGCCAGGCCTTGCCTCCTACCAGCAAGTCAGCTATGAGCATCCAGGATCTAGTCACCTTCCACAGCCCCATCTATGTACACATGAGGCCTTGAGAGACATCTAGATATAAACTATGATAGTTATTTTCTTTTTTTTTGGCAGAACTGGGGTTTAAACTCAGACCCTTGCGCTTGCCTTGGGGAGCGCTTATTCTACTGAGCCAATCCCCAGCCCCTATAATATACTTTCATTTCTGTCAGTTAGATTCCCACGGATACATAAGAGCTTTGAGATGGGGTTTAAGATAAAAACATCTGTGTGATGTTGATAATGCCAGTGAAAACTACTTTTTTGGTTCTGAAGGGCTCCTGCAAAGGCCTGTCTGGGTATGTGTCATGGTTCCAGCGTTAGTGTATTGGCCACAATGTTGAGCACTGGTGTGTGGTACCTACAATCAGGTTCCCCCAGACAGCATCTTCATGGTATTTCATCCTCAGAAGAAATTTATGTAATTTGACTGGGCACATGGGAAACTACCCTGAGTTTGTGGGCACCACATCTGTGCTGACCTCTGGGCCTCACAGTTCCTTTCTCCTGGCATTTGCGCTGAAGTCACTTTAAAGTCACCTTCGAAGAAGTGAGGCTAGGTGAGTGTGTGTGTGGTACAACATAGCTGTCCAATGTAATGGAGGGTGGCGTAGACCCTGCAATGAGGACTGTTGCTGTGGACCGGTGCCCAGCCATTTCCAGTATGTGCTGAGTGGGCATGGTTAGGTGCAGGAACATACCTGGTATGTTGCCTTCATTGGAGGTATACACACCATGTGCATACTTGCGCGAGGAAATGTGGGTGGAGAAGTACAGTCACTGCAGAGTGTAGAGGGCTGAGGATGGGACACCTTTTGGCAGGGTGAGGGGTTGTACTTCCCCAAGGCTGTCAGTACCACCCACCTCTTGGGCCAGAGACTCCTCCCAGACTCAAAGAAACATTGACATCAACTGAGATAACTGCTGAACTGACAAAAACATTGCTCTATGGAACAAAACATCACAGCTACTATAGAATGGCCAGGACAGAAGGACAGTGTCCTCAGGAAAACAGAGTGAGCCTGGCTGCTGGGGCTCTAGTGAAGGGTGTTTCCCAGGGTCCAAGGCTCAGCCCTGGGAAGCTGCACTGAGCATCTGTGGTTGCACACAGTGCAGTCTGCAGCAGCTGGCAAGAGCCAGGCTTCACCCTGTCTGCAAGGAAGTCACTGTGGGTAGTACTGGGGGAGTCAGGTATCCACATGACTATGCATGTGCAGTGATACAGACATGAATGCAGATCCTTGTAGATACATGGAGATGTCGCCTGGCTTTGTCCTGGGGAAAGCCTAGGAGCCACAGCCCCCACAGCAGCAGTGAGACAATGAGTTGCTTGGAAAGGCCACGCAAGGCAACCTTGGGTGCTGGGAGGGGAGAACAAGTGCAAGAAGGGCAGGTGTGCAGAGGGATCTCCTGATGGCCTAGGCAGGGAAGCAGAGGGCAGTAACATAGTGGTGATCTGCACAGTAAGCAAGGGAAGGTCCATTCCCATTACTGGTGCAAATAACTCAGCAGCAAGAAATGAACAAGGAGAAGGGACTTTCTCTCCAGTGGAAGAATGGGAACACAGTGGCTCACTGCCAACAGATCCCTTGGTCCCTGCTCAGAGGTCCCAGGGAGCAGCTCACTACCTCCTGTTAAGATTGTGGGGTGAAAATAGAAGAGAAACAGGAGATTCCCCTCAGTACCTCTGTCACAAGTTATTTATTAAAGAGGGAAAAGTAGTAACTTTAGAGTGGAAGATGCTGTGCAGTGAGGCTGACCCACTGCCCGTGTGTGGCCCTGGTGTTCTCACACATTCTCACCAGGACACCAGGAAAGACAAGGCAGCTGAGGCTCAGCCTGGGCAGGGATGAGTAGGAAAGACTGCAGCTCAGCATGGGTGAGATGTGGCAGGCACAGGGGCAGCAGGAACCCTCTCCTTTGTGCATCAGCCACCAGTGCCAGCCTCTCAAGAGCCTGTGCTTTTCATAGCATGAGTTGAGGGTGTACAGGAGGTTTTGTGTTCTTCCCAATTTCCCATGAGTCTGATATTTCAGAACAAAAAGAGCATAAAGAGACACTCTGAGTAGAGGTGGCTGCAGACAGAGGAGCAGCTCTGGCATCTGCTGCCTGTGTGAAGGGCTTGAGTCACTGTTGGTAGAGCCCTCCCTGAGCTTCCTGGAGACCTGCCTGTCTCTGCAGTCCACATAGGATGCTTTTCCCAGGGATCTCTGACTGACCAGAGCACCTGGGCACCGTCCAGCCTCTGGCCTCCTGCTCAGCACAGGTGTTTCTGGCTCAGTCCCTTGGTCTTTGGATTTGTTTCCTTCCTTCCCTCCTTCCCTAAAAATTTTAAACTTCCCTCCTTCCCTCCCTCCCTCCCTCCCTCCTTCCTCCCTCCTTCCCTCCCTCTCTCTCTTTCTCCCCAAAGAGAAGTTTAAATTTTTTTGGTAGCCTAATGGTTCAATTGAAAAGAGTTGCATTTCGAGTTTTGAGTCTCTTCTAAAAACTGAGTTTAGAGTAAGCTATAGGCATTGGTTTCAGCGTGGCTTGAGGTAGGTGCTGCCTCTACACGCTGACAGCTTTTTGGTCCTTTACCAGCACTGTCCATGAGTAGAGGCTGCTGGTCTCTCATGGGCTCACGTTCACAGCTTGTCCTAGTTCCTAGGGCCCAGGTAGGGGTCCCTTTACAAGCACAGGGCTTCTTCTTTCTGAAGAGACTGCTCTTCCCTCACTAACACCTGGGGATGCTATCTGGGGATGGGCATGATGGTGAGTAGCCCCCCTTACCTCTGACCTCTGCACCCCATGCTCACACTGTGATGCTGCTGGAATTGTCTTGCACTTACTCCTCAAAAATTGACTTTGCTATCAACAGCATGAATGTGCTGCTTCTTCGAGGGCAACCATGGTCCCTGTTCTGGTCTGAATCTTCAGGTGTTAAATGTCCTTATATTCTGAGGAAAACCATATTTTAAACACTACAAAACCTACACTTGCTCCTTATTTTAGTAGGTTTTCAAAATGTCTTTCCCTGGTCCTAGCTCCCAGCTTCCAGCTGCCAGCGGCATTCTGTTTTGAGATATCTTTTGTGGATTGCAAGAGAGACACAGTGTTGTAAATGTTTGGCAGCTGGATTTTGTGGGGAGGTGAGAAAAGTCCTCATCCTAGCATTGGCAATTTCTGTGGTGTAAATATTCCTGTAACCTAGGGTGTGATCAGTTAGTTGACAGGATCCCTGAAAGTGTGGCTCTTTTCTCAAGTGAGCATGTAGGCACTAGTGCGTATCCCATACTTTCCTGTTTGCTCTCATATGACCATCATCAAAATGGTGATAATCACCAGGCTTTGCCCCATCCCAGGTAACTGATGCTGACCTCTGCCATCATGGCATCCTCATTTTTGGCATTTACTTCCAGGTCATTTTTGCATTCTACTTTGTGTACTTATCTGGAAAAGCATGGTGTTTAAGAGGATTTTTACTGGGAGGTAGAGCACATGGCCTGATCACCAGTCATGGCACTGGTTCAGACACAGCGTAGGGTCATGGTCATGGCTCTTTTTAGCATGAAGAGTATGTTCCTAATCCATACACCTCTTTCCATAGCATAAACTAGACCTGCTGTCATACATTGGTTCCTATGTTGACCCAACAGTTTTTTGGGCTCATCTGCTTGCCTCTCCACCACACTGCTTTGGGTTGCTGCTGTTTTAATCTTTTGTAAAATTAAGTCATCTCTAATTTAAATGTCATTGCTTTATTTTAATAAGAGAAAATGGCTCACTTTATTTACTCAGAACAGTTTACAAGACCCTAGAGATCAATTTTCTCTTCCTAAATTTCTAGCAGGTGGGTGTGGTAGGGTTGGCTTGGAGATTGATTCTGAGGACCCTGTGCTGGGAGCCACACAGCTTCATGTTCACCCCTCAGCTGGAGAGGGGGTGTGCTCTGTCTCCCCACATTTTCTCCACTCCATCATAGCTGGTGGATGAGGAGGATTCTAAACATGAACATGGCAGGCAAAGTTTTAAATACTTCCTATTTTTTGTACTGTTATGCCTGGACCTTTAATCTTACCAAGTAACACTTTGGAGAAACAAGTCTCTGTCTGCCATTTTTTTGTTTTTTTGTTTTTGTGGTACTTGGAATAGAACTCAAGGCCTTGCACTTGCCAGGCAGGTGCTTATGCCACTGAGCTATATTCCCAGCCCATAAATCTTCATCTGAATGCTGGGTTCTTCTAGTTTTCCTGTGGCCCTCCTCCAAAGTTGTTTTCTTCCTGGTGGCTCTGTACGTGTTGGCTCTTCAGATGGCTACATCTTATCTGAATGAGATGTGACCACCTGATGACCTACACCAGCAGTGTTGGGACATAGGAATGCATCTTCATAGAGTTAGGGATACCCCAAAACACTATGAGGAGGTACATAGAGGTAGTGAGGCTGTTTGTAGTGTAAATCTATCTCTTTGCTTGAATAAAGACACCAAAGATTGTCTCAGTGAAGCCTTCTGTTCCTACTGGTAAGCTGTTTGACCTCACACATTAGTACAGAGCACAGGTAGGACCCAGAGATGTCATGCTAGTGTCACCTAACCTTTCCAGGGTGGAGGGAGCCTTGGTCTTGCTGCCTGGAGCCCTGTGAGCTGCCCCCCCCCAACAGTTTACACAATAGGAACAATGGAAACCAGGAAATACAGGCTCTAAAATAAGTTCTCTAGCATGGCCCAAGGAAGGAAGCAGCCCAACCACCCCCAGTCCTCCATAACTGGTCCTCCCTCTGTCACATCCTTCAGTGTGGTTTGAATTCATACCAGGCTGGGGGCACTGTACTTCTGGCTTACTTTCTTTTTTTTTTTCTGGTTTACTTTCTTCAGCTTCTGGGGTGCTCCAGGTCTCCCAGGACCCATCAATCCAAGGGCTGCAGCCTTCTGAGCTGCCCCTGCAGGCCCAGTGGCATTACCTTTTCCCGCTGCCACTGATGCCTTGATCCTGGAAGGGCTTCTCCTCTCAGTGTGACTCACCTCCTTTCATGAACCTTCACTTGATCACAGCTTTTTTAATCAATAGTGTTTTTAAAGGTAGATTTTTAATTTTAATGTTTTCTTTCTTAAGTCACTTTCTGGTGATTTAGTAATGTTCTTTTGACAAATAAAATATATCAAATTATTTGTTCAGATGAAACAAATGAAGACCAGGTTTTACTGTCCAATACAGCAGGTTTAAAACAGCATTTGCTCCGTCTTGGGCCTGACTCGAGGACCTTTCCTCCTGGCTCTGGCTGGGTATGTATTGGTATCTGTAATTGAACCTCCAGGGCTTTCCAAGCATCCTGGGCTTACCCTGGACCTAGAACAAAGAGTGCTGCCTGAAATCACCTTTCAAATAAAAATAGTTGAAAGCTGTGATGAGTTCCTCAGGATGCTTTTGAGTAGCAAGTTTGGGAGATGGATTTTGGGTATTGGCCCTAGCCCTACTGGCCAAGTCCATGCCATCTTCTTGCACTTCCAGCAGCAGTGCTGGTGACTCTGCATTCACAAGACCATCTCCTCCCTCCTGCCTCCTTGCCCTGTGGTGGGCTAGCGTGGAGACAGTAAGATGGGCCTCTCTCATGGATGTGCCTGGTGGCAAAGACGTGTGTCCTACAGTCACATAAATAGACCCTGCCTGTGCACTGTACCTCTTCTGATCATTGAAGTGTACTCCTCCTCAACTCCTTTGCTCTGGTCCTAGCCTCCCATCCCTGTGAAGGGCTTTTCAATCCCTGATGTCCTGTCCCCCCTCAAGGTTATGTCCAGTGCTCCACCTCTGTTCTGCCTGACATCTTGTCAGGACTGGTGGCCTCTATCTCCTCTTGAGCAGATGAGGGAGGATGATCCTCAGGATATTGTCTCCACCTGGGGTGCCCCTCACCATTGTGAAAGTGCCAAGATCTCCTTGCAAGTAGGGGGGTAAGCTTGCATGAAATCCATACATCTTTGTTCTTGAGTGCTGGATATGTGCATGCTGGTCTTGCAGACCACTGGAGGGGATGCTGCCATCTACAGAGGTCCAAAGAGGAGGAAGAGGAAGAAGAGGAAGAGGAAGAAGAGGAGGAGGAAGAAGAAGAAGAAGAAGTCAAGGATGGGTTGCAGCCAGACATGGCTGATGCTAAACAAACACTTTTGTGTTTGTTTAGTGTTACCTCCTTTTTTTCAAAAATGTATTTGGTTGTTACGGTGTTATCTTCTTTTGATTTCATCTCCCTTTGTATAAGATAATTTTTAACTTATTGGCAGTAATTATATAAGCAGTTTAGGCATTTTTTTTGAACCACTTCTTGCAATAGACCCACTAAACTAGTACCTAACAGAAGAAGCATTTTTCTTGGGGACTATGTTCACAAGGAGGGATATGAATGACCTTGAGCTATCTTGGATGGCCTTGGGTTGTCTTGGATGGTCACAAATGGCATTGGGTGGTCTTAGATGGCCTTGGATAGTCTTGGATGGTGTTGATAGTGACCTTGGGGAATTGTGGATAATTTGGGTAGTGTTGACTAGCTTTGGGCAATGTTGGGTGGCTTTGTGCAGCCTTGAGTTACTTCAGGTGGCCTTGCATGTCCTTGGATAGCTTTGGACAACTTCGAGGAGATTTAGACATCCATGGGTGGTTTGTTTGTAAGCTGGCTGAGGAAATTGTGTGTGAAGTGCTTAGTTTTGTTTGAAGGGATGTACTTGGGTGGGTTATAGTCACTCCTGTGAAAAGTTATATGGAGTTTAATGTTATAAGTTTGGATTCTGGGGTTGGCCTGGGCAGTGGGAGCCTATAAAGTAGTTGGGCTAGAGATGGAGGCTGTAATCCACTGCACACATTTCACCAGTGCTCTTGGGATAGGTTAGATCCCAGGAAAGAAGACAAAATGGTCAGGTTGGTGGTATCAGGGCAGGCAGGCCCCACTGTAGCTCAGAGATACAAGTAATTAGGGGTTGAACAAGGAGAACTTAGACCTGGTGAGGAGAAGGCTCTCAGGTTGTAGATAAAACTGGTGCTACTACTGTGGGACTGACCTGTGACTGAGTCAAGGTGCTGAACCAGACAGCCTGAGGCAGGGATGTGTCAGGAGTGACAGGTAAATTTCAGGGGCTGGGGCTTTGCTGACCACTCTTAGAAGCACATGGTCGCAGACCTGTCTGCTGCCTTCATCCAGCCTCCTGAGTGGCTTGCCTAAGGAACCAGCTTCACATGCTCCTACAGGTCTTGAGGTGACTAGCTTGAGGGAGCAGGCTCTGATGACAAGAGCAGAAGGTCACTTCTCCTAGGCAGAAATAGTCTCAGTGAAGCCCAGATTCTCAACAAGCTCTGGAGGCAATTTGCCCCCTGCCAGGCTCATGTGGTGTGAGGTAGAGGACTTGGCTTTCTTCCTCTGGGGCTCTTGAGTTGCATTTTTATGTCTGACTATGGTTTTGATACTGGAAGGGGCTTGAGTTTTGCCATGGCTTTTCAAGGAAGGACATGGAAGTTTTCTCATGCTGCTTCTGACTTGTCCCCATCTGCTCTCTCTGAGATGCAGAGGTTCTCAGGTCTCAATTAATTGATTATATTTTAAATGAGTCAGACTGTACAAGCTGACTCTCGGGAAATACTGAGTTATTATGAGCATTGTGGAGATGAAAGCCTAACATTGTGTTGTCATTATGCTCTCTATTAAATGCACTCCATACAGATCTATACTGTGTGTCTCATCCTCAGGGATGTGTTCCACAATGCCACCTCAGTTTCTGAAACAGTGCCCTGTGGGTTCCATGCTTTTCCTGTCACACACTTGTGTAAAAGTTCATTTTATAAATTAAGCACAGCAAGAGATTAACAACAACTAGTAGACTGATGACAACTAATAGAGCAGAGCACTTGCCAGCCTACTGCAAGGACAGTCGTGACCATGATGCCTTTTTCTGTCAGTCCCAATGGTACCCTACTCACCCCTCTCTGGATGACATAGGGGACACAATGCCTGCATGGTGGGATGCACTGAAGAGAGGATTTCAGTGTGGACATGTAGTGCTGGCTGCTGTGTGGAAGTCATGAGCACAGCACAGTTTGCTGACAGCTAGGGTGATCTGTAGGTGCCCAGTGGTGGTGGCAGATCCCAGGTGGATATATGGACAGAAGAATAGCTCAGCTCTGGGTGTGTGTGGGGGGCTCAGATAACTGAGATTTCTTTCTGATGTGTGATGTGGCATCCAGATGAAAATTTGTTTATTTCTGGACCTTTTCACTAATATTGTCCAGCCTTGGTTGACCTGGGCTGCTGGCTGAGGCTATGAAAAGGTAAGCTGCTAATAATGGGGGCTACAGTGGGAGTGGATTTCTGAGGATGTGGATAATTCAAGGACTGGCTTTCTTTGTGAAAATACGTTGGAGCTGAGGAAACTGGGCCACAGGATGAGGCTTTCCTGCCTGCAGAAGGGCCAGGAGTCTGCTCTATCTGGCCCAGGATTCCAGACTTGATGAGGGTTTTCTCTGTTGTGTGCCTGTGTCTGAGAATCTTGGCAAAATCAACTCTGTGCTTTTTTACCTGTGTGATTGGCTGTTCTCTTGCCTTGTTCTGGGAAGCAGCAGCTCTGCACGGTCAGATGCGGGGAGTATATTCTGGGAGACATTGTTTGTGGTTCCCAACTTGGTGAACTTAGGTTCTCAAGTGTTATCATAGGATTTAAAACTCTCAAAGGTTTCTGCTTGTTTGTTTTTTGTTTTTTTTTTTCCGTTTCCATGGGGTATGAATTCTTCTCTTTTATTGCAGCTCATCCTGGAACAGGCTTATTAAATTCCACAACAGGTTTTACAAAAGGCCCACTCTGTGCCTGGCTGCAGTGCCTGCTGAATTTAAAGCCCTTTTTGATTGTGTGCAGAAGAACCCTGTGCTCAGGGTGGTAGAGGTGCACACAGTGTTGCACTCTGAACCATTAATCCACGTGTTTTTATATGAAGTCCACACAGAGTGTCTCAGTGTGTGAAGTGAGAGTGGAACTTGGAAGCTGACTTGCCATATAGCCAACTTCAGGGTTCTGACACTGCATCTCAGTCATGAGGAAGTTGGGGATTTGTTAAAACAATTCACTACAAAAGTTGAGTTTGCCCAGCAACTCTAAAAAGTTTGAGCTTATTTCACTTTTATAAACTGTGCTCAATGATGTCAGTGACACACTGGAGTCGGTGCTGGGGAGGTACACAGGAAAACACGTGTGGTTGAAAGTGAAATGGGTGCACAATTACGGGAATGCTAGAATAACAGTACATGACTCAGATATGAGGTTTCCTTATTTGAAATTCTAATAAAAAAGACATTTAGGAGCATAAACATCTGTCTCTTTTTCAGGACTTGAAATCTTCAGTCATTCAAGCTTGCCCCAGATGGGAGATCCTTTTCTATGAGCCAGGCCTCTCAGGTTAAGAGGCAGGAAGGTAAGGAAGGATTGGAGTGGGAATTGGCAGGACACACTTGGAGCTGCTGATGTGGGGACCCAGGCAGGAGTCAGGGCATGGAACAGAGGGGCCCAGCTTCAAGAATCATCATGCAGGGCCCTGAATGTGCCCATGGCCAGTCTGAGTGAAGCACAAGAGCAACAGAAGCATAAAGTGTGGGACAGAAAAAGGAGCACTGTGGAGGTGTCAATGAACCTCAGAGTCCAGAGCCAGTCACGTAGGATCCTGCAGGGGGCACTGTATCTGGTGGCTGCCGTGTTGGAAGCTTGGACCCTGAAGCAGGGTAGAAATAACCTGGATGATAAAAGGATACCTCGGGGCAGCGAAAGTTCAAAATTAGCATGCAAACATCAATAATAATTTTCATACATGAAAAAGCCCATTAAAAAATGTTACAGAAGAAAGAACCCATAAACAATAGCAACAGTAGAGACTGAGTACTTAGGGATGAGTGTAATGAGATGTGCTCAAGCCCTAAATGAAAGCACTGGAGAAGACACAGAAGTGGCCTCGCCTCAGTTCGAATGTCTCAGTAGCATTAACATGTCAGTGTTAAGTCAGCTTACAAATTTAACGTGACCCCAAGAAAACATTAAAAACAAGAGCCAGTTTTTTTGGGTATATCAGTCATGTTGATTCTGAAATTGAAATAGAAAGCCAAACAAGCATGAATACAGAGAAAACTTGGAAAGGAATGATTGCAGGAGAGGAAGCAGCCCTATCAGATGTCATAAAACATCACCAACAGCCACAGGGCACCAGATCACGGTGTCAGGTCAACGAGGGGCCGCATAATGATGGTGGTCCTGTCCTTGTTTTTGTCAGTAAACTCTCATGTTCACCATGACAAAAATTACCTAACACTATGCTTCAGAAGTTCAGGAATGAGCGGAAACCTAGGCAGAAATCTAGTGTAATGATAGTGGTGTCTCAGTTTTCTGGTTCAGCAGTGGTCATTTGTAATAAACGCTACTGGCGGCCCAGGGAGATGGCTCAGTGGAATAAGTGTTTCCCTGGCAAATACAAGGGCCTGAGTTCAATCCCTGGTTCCACAAAAAAAAAAATAATAATAATAATAAAATAAAATAAAAAAATAAACGCTACTGGCTCACCATGGATTTAGACCTTGCACCACATACCAGAATGAGCCCCAGACAGGGTAGAATGTTACATGTAAAAAAAGTGAGACATGAGTGAAGAAGAAGGGCTTTTAAATAAACCTAACTCAAAGTTCAGGGTCAGCAGAGAGTGAATTTGACTATATTAAAAAATACTACAGGAAGAACCCTTCCTTTCCCCGAGCCCTGGCTTCATCCTCAGACCCGTGCTTGACAAACTGAGCTGTTCTTCCTGTTACCTGTGTACAGTCTCTGTTGGTTATGTGTCTTGTAACACCCATGTCTGGAAGGTATGTGTGTAGAGGTTGAACCTTAGAAGCATAGCATAAGCTCTGGCCATGTTGATCCCATGTGGATGACCTGTTTGGGGCCCTGCAGAGCCCAAGCAAGGGAAGGTTCTGCTCTTGTTTGTAGGTGAGTGAATGGCAGCAGAGGTGCTGGCTGGGAAGTGGACCGGGCCCGGTATGTGGGTGCTGGCAACCAATGAGTTGCTCCGTCTGCCACATCCCCTATGGCTGTGCTACCACATGTCTGGGGACACAGCTGGTTTTTCATGAATTGTTATTTATCATGTCAGAGTGTTTTGTTTTGTAAGCTGCTTTCTAGTTACCTGAATTTTAGCAGTTCTGTGGCATTTTTCTTTATGTGTCCACCAGAGGTAGCGCATGTCCCTGACTGGCTCACACTTTATCCATTGCTCATACTGGCTTAGGAGAGTTAGTGTGATCCACTTCCTGGTGTGAAGCACCTGTGTCAATGAGTATGAGTGGCTGTGCCCCGTGAATGCTCATCAACACAGGTGATGTCGGCCTCCTTGGCCATGTTTGGGGCACCTTTCCATACTCTTAGGTTGTGGTTAGCGGAAAAGACACCTCACACTGGGTGTAGTCAGACAGGGTGTTTACTCCTGGTGTTTCCCTTGCAGTGCTACAGCAAACAGCTCTGTGCCTCTACTATTCATCCATGATTGGCTGCAGCTACACTGGAAGAAGGTTGCCTTCCTCTCCTATGTTGCAGATATCATGTGGAAAGCTGGAAGTCGCTCACTGGCTGGTCCCAGGATGAGAGTGTTTGACACCTATAGCCTTGCTCTAAAACTCAGACCTCTTTGTTTTTAGCTATCCCTTTTGCTCTGTGAGCTGGTGTGGGACAAAAGTAGCTCCAAGTAGTTGCTCTTACTGCTTTCTTTTATCTTTTGCACATTCAGACTAAGACTTGGGATTCTCTTTCCCCTGCATTATCTCCTTTTCAGCTGAGCTGTTGACCCCAAAGGGGTGGCATGGAGCTGGGATATGTTGGGAACCTGGAAATGTTCTGGGCTGTAATTGCTGTTTCCTTCTAGTTTGGCAAATAGCTACCTCACTGCCAAGGGGCCTTGTGTTTCCAGGTTGCTGCAGGCCTATTGTCTGAAAGGACCAGTTGGTGACAGCCAACAGGGCCAGCAGGGGCTGTTTATTTACTTTTCCCTTCACAGGAGTAGAACTGAATGATTGCTGCTGACAGGTATCCTTTCATTCCTGGGAGAAGAGGCTCCTTGAAGTGTCTGTTTGGGAAATAGTTGTGATTATGGACATGGCAGCATTACCTTTGGTGCTTGGAATGCCAGAAGTTCTGTATCCATCTGGTTACTGTTGCTGTCAAGGTTCAACCTATGTTTAAGAGTCATAAATCCTAAAATATAGGTGGGATCTTTGGTGAGGACCAGGCTATGTACCACCCCCAACTTGCTTCTGCTGTCCCTCCTCCAGGATCCTGGAGTTCCTCCTCTGCCATTATCAGAGAAGCTCAGTCCTACCCCATTCTCCTTTGGGGCCCTTCCTGCATCTTGGGCTCTTTAATCTTTACTTTGTTGGCCTTGGCTGGAAGTAAGTTTGTGTTAGCTCTAGGGTAGAAAGAGCAGGCCAGTAAATACTTGGGCTCACTACATCTTTTAAATATTACTGGCTAGGGCTGTCTGGCCAGGCAGCTGCCATGCATGATCTCAGGCAGTTCTGTGTGCCCTTTGCCTGGACTCCTGAGCCTTTGGTGAAAATAGCCTCATTTCTGAATTTCTTTTACAAGATCTTTCTATGCACCTTACCCTGGGTTGCAGCTTACTAGTTGCTTTGGCCATGCTGTATGAAGAGGCCTCTCTGCTCAGGACACCTTGGTGCAGCCTAGCTGCGTGACAGTTCTTGGGTTTATGTACAGGCAGTCTCATGACAGACTGCAGCTGTGACAGTGGTCCCCTGAGAGTGTAGTGCCACAGCGGCACATGTTGCTCATCTGTGTGCCATGTGCAGGGTAAAAATGCTTGCTGCTATGTACAGCCCTGCAGGTTGTGCCATCTTGGAACAGAATATAGTACCTGGTTGCGACACTGAGCTGTGGCTGTCACAGGTTTTGCTGAACTGTATTTGCATTGTTGTTTTGGAGTGCTTGCTTCTCGCTTGCTTTGCTTTCTCTCTCTCTCTCTTTCTTTCCTTCTTTCATATAGGGTTTTGCTACGCGGCTCAGACTCACTCAGTAATCCTCCTATCTCAGCCTCCCCAGTGCTGGGATTACAGGTGTGCGCCACCATGCCTGGTTTCAGTGGTTGGCGTGGTGTGCCTGCAATTCCAGGGCCAACATGGCATGGAGTACTAGGGATTGAACCCAGTTCCTTGTGCTTGCCAGGCAGGTGCTTAGACTGCTGAGCTCTCTCCCCAGCCCTTCCCTCCTATTTTGGGAAGGAAGAGAGTCCTATGGATATTTGGCTCACCTATCTCTGGCAGTGTCTTCTCTTAAGCTTGTTAGTCGCATGCAGTTTTGCCCATCATGGCCTGAGGAACAGTGGACTATGTCCTGTGTGCACACCACCCAGCATAGCCATAGTATGTTACTGAGTCAGTGTATGTGGCTATGTCATCAGTACCCCATCTGTGGATGAGCAGCAGGGTTAGCATGGGTCTCTGCCCCCACACTGTGGATAGAAGAGTACTGTGCTAGAAGAGTACTTTGCTGTACTAGAAGAGTACTTTTCTTGACCTGTTGCAGCTGCAGTTACACCAGCCTGGTCCTAGATGAGAGCTATAAATTAAGTTGGAGGCTCCAGTTCCCAGAGCACACAGTATGCAGCCTGTACCTCTTCCTATTCCCCTTCCAGTCAGTGAGGTAATTTGTGCTTGTGAGGGAAATCAACAAATACAGCCTCTGTTAGTTGTCTGAGCTGTATTTTTAGTTATGTTGATGAGGTTAAAATTATTTGAAGCCTCTTTTTGCATTTATTGTTAGTCTTTGTGGCTTTTCCTATGAGTTTAATCTAAAAATTTCTCCATACAGAAAGCTATATTTACACCATTATGACGATGTAAATATGCTTGACCATGGATCCAAGTATACAGAATCTAGTTTTGTACCACAAAGCCCTCACAGGCCAAGGGGAGTGTTCACATGGAAACTCAGAGTCTCGTCAGTTTTCTGTGCAGCTTCTGGCTGCATATGTTGCCATGGTTTCCCAGTCTCATGACATCTGTTTCTGGGCTCTATTTCTGTTTGCTGGAGCAGCTCCTTGATAAGTTGCTCTGTGGAGCCTCAGCCCACAGGCACTGTGGGTCTCTGCATGGTGTTCAGACAGGTAATTCCTATTTTCCACGCTTGACTCATGCTGGCTGAGTCTGCCATTCTGGGTTCCATTCACTTTCCCTTTGAACTGGGAGAATCTTCACTGTTGCAGGTCTTGCAGATGAGGAGTTGGGTGTCAGTTTGATCTTTGTTGTAGTCAGCTCCTTGTCCCCCCACCAATCTGCTCTGTCCCTGAGTGCTGACAGTTGAGTTTCTCCTTGGTCTTGCCTGGACCTGCTTCCTGTCAAGGCCCAGATGCCCACTCTGGATAACAAACCCACCCTGTGCCCAGCATCTTCCCGCGAGAAATCTTCTCTTGGGCTCTCTGGTCACCCTGGTTCCTTCTGGTCCAAGCTTTCCAGCTCGCAGGCTGTCCCTTTTGTGATTTCCAACACTGATATGGTTTGCTATTGCCATGGAATACCTCTCCTGATATTCATGTTTGGCCACTACCTTGAATCACTATTTGGAATCAGAGCCCTTGAGTGAGTCCTAGAAAATAAAGGTTCCAGACTTTGAACCCCTTGTATGGTAGTCACATGCTTTCCAGTGGAAACATCACCAAACACCACCAAAGGATGGAGGAGAAATGAAGCTGGCTGGGCCCTGTGACTCTGAGTGGCATATGTAGATCTGCTCTGAGACATGTTGTGCTTTTACATGTCGTTTCTTATTATGTAAAAGTGCTCCAGAAAGTTAAAAATAGCTTGGTATTCATTATACTCCCCTCAGTGGCTGCACCCTGGCATTCCTACACTCGTGGTCAGTGTGTCTCCCCCAGATACAGTGTCCCTGCCCCTGCAGAAGGGGCATGCTCTGATGCTGGGTCATGCAGGAGAGGTAGAGTGATGCAAGAATGAGGGTTTGGAATGCGGTCAGAGTGAACCACTGCCTGTGTTAGCCTCACATGGAAACAGGTGCACAGGCTGGCACTGACCAGTGCCCTGACCCTGAGTGGCTCCTCAGGGTCTGGCCTGGCTGTGCTGCTCTTTGGAGGTCTCCTACTTAAGAGCAGCCAGGGCATGAGTCTTTCATGGCCCCCTCCCTCCCCTCAATTTTCCCATTTGGTCCAGCTTCTTCCCCTTTAAGAACCTCTTCTCTTTCAGAGCACCAGCTTCCAGAGCATTGGCCCTCTCACCCCACACATACCTCTCTTGCTTCCAAACTGTGGCAAGGTGAGCCATTCTTGGTGAGCCTCCAGCATGACTGGTCCAGCCTGGTTGGCCTCCTCTGTATCCGCAGGCAGGCTGTGTGTGGCCCCTGTAGTAGGCTTCCTTTCCATGAGGTTCCTGTACAACAGAGAGCACATATGTGATGCAATAGCTTTAATCATAGCTCTTGTGTCAACTGCTGAGTGAAAGTGAGCAACTGCTGGCCCCTCAGATCATCCTTCTTTCCCCTTTAATGGTAGCCCCATCTGTGGACAGACATTTCCACCCATGTTCTGAATGACAAGTCCTGGCTTTGCTTTTCTGTCCTGTGTCAGCATATGCCCCACACTGCACAGCCAGGCTTGTTGAGTGTGGCCTTCAGATCCTGCGCCACAGAAGCCCTCTTGCCAGGAGCTCATGCTCACTCATTTTGAAGCCACTTCTGTTTGCGTGATGCCCTGGTCCCATCCTTACATTTTCTGGACAGACCTGCTCTTCCGGGGTGCTGTGTAGTGCTTTCTAGGGAAGCCACCTTGGCCTGGAGAGTTTGGGTGCTGACTTTCAATTCTCACATGTTTATAATTGAGTCAGATTTTCACTCTCTTCCGTATAAACCTTGTGTATCTTTGTCTTGGAATTTGTTCATTTTATCTAAGTTCACAAAATTTTTGGGAATGAAGGCTTGCTGTGTTTTTAGCATTGTCAGAGTTTGAAGTGATGATTCTTTTTGTGACCCTTTGCTCTCTACCAATCCATTCCCCAGCGTGACATGAAAAAACAGTGTTGTGCCATGGGGCAGGAAGCTGGTGTGCTGTGGTGGCCAGGCCCTCTGCAGCTGGCATCTGGTCTGGGGGTGGTAGTATGGGTGGCTACAGATCAGCTATCCACTGGCTTCTTGACCTTCTCCATGCCCTGAGTGAAGACTCAATGATGGGGACATTGTTCTTCCAGCGTCACCTGTGCACATTTGGCTCTTCTATGGAACCCAAGGCATAGGAAGCAGAAGCCCAGCTCATCCTTTATGCCATGTCCACCATGTTAGATGGCAGGTTAGCACCAGGCCTGGGACACCCCAGTGCCAAGGCCATCCTCACTGTCCTGGTTCTTGAGCCGCATTCAGGTGGGTCCTCCATCTCATTTCTGGCATCTTGCCAAGACAATGGGTTCTGCTGTTACTGATCATTCCTGCAAGTGTAGTTTCTTATTATCTCTCTTCCTATTTTCTTTGATTCTTCATTTTGCATGGTTGGATACGCAGTATTCTGTGTCTGGCTATTGTGGGACAGCTGGATTTCCTGAGGGACGGCTTCATCTCTGTGTCCTTTTTGGAGAGGGACTCTGTTCATCCTTAAGTTCTGTGTCGTTTCTATTTGTGCTCTGATTGTTTTTGCTGTTGTGGATGACTTGGAAATGTGCTATTCAGCTGTCTTGGACCCATGACTTTAGCTACACATTGGCCCCTGGTCCTGGTTTCTACGACTACCTGATCCATTCACCAGCTTATGCTGTGTGTTGCTTGGTGGCCGCTGTACAGCTCCTGTTGGGAACAGTGTACTGTCCTGGTTTTTGGCCATGACATATGCACCTTGTCCCTGTGTGTTGTTTCCTCAGTTGTCCTCTGCCCCAGGCCAGTTGCTTCCCCTGCTCTGCCAGGGCAGAGGCTCCTATGTCTTAGCCACCTTCCATCACACCCTTCCCGTGACTGTGGTCATTGGCCATCCATTTAATCCTGTCACCCTCTGCCTGGACACTGGTTGCCTGGCCCTGGGTACAATGGAAGAGGCCTAGTCCACCCATGCTCATAGTTGTAAGCCTATGTCATGAACCCCACATAGCATCCCAGGAAGGGAAGCTATGATCCCCTTGGTCAGGAGGAATGTTTTGTGTCAGAATTCCCACTACCTGCTCTTTTCCCAGGGCACTGGAGTGGGTTAGACATTGCCTGTGATGAGGCTTGGAGGCTGTGTTCTCACCCAGCTCACAGCCAGGATGTGGCATAGATCTAGACTTGGTTCTGTGTTCTTTCTGCCATGTTTCTCATTCTATATAGGTAGTGGGTACACTGAGCTCCTAGATAGTACCTGGCTTTTCTATGGCTATGAATGTCCCATGCCCCAGAGTAGCTTGTCTTCTAGGTGGCTCTTCCTCTGTCCCAGAGTCCAGGGAGGTGTGTACTGATGGAGGAGATGTGGGGGTCTTGTGCATGCTTCTATATGTTCTTGTCCAGTGCTGTTGGCACCGGTGGGTAGGGCCAGCTATGTGGCATCCAGGAGGATGGGGTGGTCCAAGCTGGTGGGCTGTATGACAACCTTGGGCCTTTGGAGGACAGAGCAGGGCAAGCTGCCCTAGCAATTTGGTCCAAAACATCACAGAGTGAGTTGGTTTACAGTGCCTGGCCTTTGCACCTGGCTCAGTCCTGCAGGTGCCAAAGTCGCTCACTCATCCCTGCCATGGTCTCCTTAGGCTTATGAGGCAGGTTGGCCTGTGAGCAGGAGAGCAGATAGATGCACATTTCTGTGCACTAGGCAAGTGTGAATCCAAGGCTGTGTGGATGTTCCTGTCCTGTGGGGCATGGGTGACTCATGCCGGTCTGCATGGGGCTGCATGGCCTCTGCCTCCTGTGGGAGGATGAACATGCCGTGGGTCATGTGTGTCTCCTTCACACATTCCCACAAGTATGTGGGAAGTAACATTGGCTGTGTGCACAGGAAAAGGACTTTCCATTAAGTGGTTTTGTTGGTGCTTGTTTCATTTCTATAGTGGTGAAAGAGCCTTCACCCTTAAATGATGCGAGTGTCAAGTTCCTGAATCTCCCTGTTACAGAGCAGTGCCCCCATACTGGGCATGGGGCATCTAAGGCTGCAGGGGAAGCCATTCCTGGAGGGACACTGCATGTGGTGTCTTGCATCCCCATGAGCTGAGACCTTATCCCCTTTCCTGAAGCTGTGCTTTGGAACCACGCAGATGCAGAGACCAGGCACAGGTAAGTGCAGCCTGACTATCTGACAGATCCTCTGCTACCTTGACCTGTCTCACTGAGCTGTGTCTGGCACACATGGCTTCTCCAGTGTCTATGCCCCTCATGTCACCTGCTCAACCCTCAGACCACCCCAGGTGTCCCAGGTATTACCCTGGTAGGAACAAAGGAGAGTTGTTGAAAGCTGTTTGTTGTCAGTCCCTTTTCTCTGAGTGGTCACAAGAAATGTCTTTGTGTGGAGTGTGGTGTCACATGCACCAGCACCTGTGCTGAGGGGTGCAGATGGAGAGGCTGGCAGTGGTGCCATGCAGTGGGGGCAACTTGGTCCTACTTGACTTTGTTATGTACAGATAGAAGAAGCAGGAATTGGCTGGGGCACCGTGCGGTTGCTCCTGTGGGAGCAGCTCCCAATGTTGAGAATTTGATGGGCCAGTAAAGCATCCACGTAGCACCCTTGGGTGGTGGTGTTGAGAAGCACAGGGACAAGGCAGGCACGCTGGTATTAATGGGGTGTGGGCAGAGCTCCACAGGTTGCCGTCTGTGGGGAAGGCTTTCTGTTCACCTCTGGCCCCTGGGTTTTCAGTTTGTCCTGGTACAGCTCCTGCCTGTTGCTTCTGTGCCTGGGAGTATTATATGGATGGAAGTGGTCCCCATGAAACCTTTAAAGGAGGTTCCCTGGTGCTGTCTCTGCTGTTTTTGTCTGGCCAGGGATACTAGAGGAGGGAGGGCAGTAGCAAGGTGCCCTCCAAGTGGCTGAGCAGGGGCTGCATTTTATTTTTGTCTGTGGCCCTTCTCAGCTTGATGAGTGATGTGAAATCAGTTTCTTTGCAGCCAGGGTTTATCAGAAGACACCGAGCTACCCAGCAACAAATGAGTCTGCAGACACAGGGTTTCACGTTGCTATGAGGAGTGTAATTTACGGCCACCTATTTTTAACAGACTGTAGAAGTAAAGCATCCCATTAATTATTCTGTGTATGTGAAGATCAAGTATTTTTATATCATATAAGCATGCACTAGAGGAATGCATTATTTATAGTCTTTTGCACAAATAAATTGTTCTTAAAGACATACAAAGAAAGAGCCACCACCAGGAGCTCTTTGGCACGCAGCTGGGAAGGCTGCTGGGGTTGTGGGCTGAGCTCTGCAGGGCTCTGAACCAGGTCTCCTGCCAGCCCATGTAAACACAAGCTAGCTGCGGTAGAGAAATTGTATTTCTTTTAATATATAAAATAAGAACTAATTTTGGCAGCAAATAGTTTGGTGTATTATTTGTTTCTCTTTCCAGTGTAGTTTGAAATAAAAATTAGAATGTGGACTTTCTGGCTGAAAATGCTTGTACTTGGGGAAGCAGTCCTGATGGGCTGTGATCTTGCTGATTCCTCACTCAGGACCCTGCACAGGCCAAGTGGGCACCAAGGTGGTCCCCATGTCTGGTCTCAAGTGAGCTTGCTGTCCTGCCTTGCCTTGTCCCTGGAGAAGACAGGTGTCACACCTGGGATTCTCATCAGAGGTAGGGATACCCTGGGATCACACTGGCCACATTTAGCCAACTGTGCAAATGATGAGAAGGGAATTTTGCTTCCTGTGTAAGCTTGGAAGATTTTTCGTGGAATTTCTCATCTCAACCAAGTGCCAAATGTCCTATCACAACCACTACATTTCTGTTTTTCTTTTAAAAGAAGTTCAAGGAAGACATCACCTTACAGTAATACACTATGTAGTGTTAGAAAGCACCGTGGGGCCCTCTACAGTGTACAGAGGAGTGAAAATGTTTAATGAAATGCTTTTCCTATGGCATGTACTTGTGGCCCTGCTGGGTGGGGCAGCACCCTGGTGGCAGGTGGTGCCCTTGTGGTGGAGCAGAGTGGTGCTTGTGGTTGGGTCTGGTGTGGGCACAGCCTCCTTGCACTTCCCTGGGCTTCAGTTTCCAGAAGGTAGAACTGAAGTGGAGCTGTGGGGAAGCTGGTGTGCTGCTGTGTGCCGTTCTGCGCACTAGGCCAGCCCTGCTCTACCATTGTGCTGGGAGGGCCGTATCCGCTAGGGCCTGGCCACTTCCTGGCCCCACTGCTATCACCTGCTCTGTGCAGCACATGCAGCCCCTTGGCTGGCATGCGAGATCAAGGCAGGTGATATGCATGAGGCCACTGTGTCTCTGGATGGCACAGTGGGCTCTGGGCTAAGCAGTGGAGGAAGGGCTGCCATTCGAGGCCCATACAATGGTGGATGTTTCTCCTCGGGGACCTGGTATCCAGGTGAGGTCCCATGAATCTTGTCTTGCCTGTGTGGATGCAGGCATATGCATAGCCCTGTCCCCATTTCCTGGCACACAGTCCAAGGCCTTGGAACTTTCCTTGTGACAAGGGTCATGTTTGCTGAGGTGTCAACTATTTCCAGGTGGGGACTACTCACCAGGGAGACCAAGGCAATTAGGGGTGGGGATCTTGGCTCCTCTGTTCCCTGGAGGGGTTAATCCCTCATGCCTGTATCATGAGGATGGATTTGGGGGGCATAGGCATAGCCAAACCAGGGTTTCAGGAAAGGCAAATAAGATTCCCACGAGGTGGTGGAGGGACACCCAATTCCAGGTCCCCATGCTCCTCAGGGGTTGCCTTCTGTGTCCCTCAGCCTCCTTGACTCAGACTGCCCCACCTGAACTGGAGTGATAGGAGCCCCACCTATGGTCCTAGGAGCTTCCATGGGCTTTGGTCACAGAGGGCAGAGCCTTGGTCTTGGGCTCCAGTAGAGTCTTTAGGAACCAGCTGGGCCTGTCCGCCTGGCAGCATTGTTTCCACAGCCTCCTGCCTTTCTTTACTGCAGGCCACACCAGGCTGTGCTGTGCATATCAGGGCAGGACCCTCCATGCCTGGACAAGCTCATCAGACTTCCAGTCCATGGTGGCATCAGGCTATGACAATGGTTACTGGGCTGTGAGGTGGCAAGAGCTGCCATGGTTTAGTGTCATCATTCCTGCATCCAGAACACATCCCTGGAGGGTGGCGGGCAGGAATGATGACAGAACATCCCTGGTCTGATCCTAGGACTGGAGCTTCCCACAGTGATGGCAGGGGTGGGCACTGTGCTGTATCCTGCTGGCCTTGCATGGCCAGGTGCCTCCACCACCACTTCTCCTGGAGGCAGAGCCTGGTGTTTCTTCATTGATTCTGGCTGGCACATGTTTCATTCATTCTTGGGATCCTCATGTTTTCCCTTTGGCTTCCAATGCTGTTTTCCTGAGATTTTGTTTTTCAACTAGATCACAGTTGATTTGTATAGTCCCCCTGTCATGAGAGCCCAACTTGACCCCTGGGGGTAGACACACATACATACACACACACACACGTACATGTACACATACAGGCACACACATACACACTGGCTCAGCTCCTGCCTGTACCCTCAGTCTTGTCCCACGCAAGTGTCCTGGTCACCCAGACACATCCCCCCCACACACACTTCCCTTCTGATTGTGGTGACTGATGGTCCTGCCTGTGGCCTGTGCGCAGCCTCCTGTGGACAGCAGGTGGCGCTATAGGACCATGTCAGGCCTCACTGCAGCTCTGACTTCATTGAGCCCTGCTCCGTTCTTGTGGCTGCAATGTGAGCATTGTAAGGAACCTGGGGGTTTGGGGTGCAGTCTTTAGAACTCACTGAGTCTGTAACATGAGTAAACATTTCCCCCGTTTAGCTGCAATACTCAGGCTCAGCTGGGCTTTTGTCACAGACCAGGAACACTCTGTTTCTGTCACTTTCTGTTGATTAGCAGTTGTTCCTTGGCCTGTATGGTTTGTGGGTGACATTTTATGGTTGTGTTTAGCAGGGTATTTCAAGCAGGTAATAATTAAGTCAAATACAAACAAAAAAAGTCTCCATTGACTTCTACCATCCAGTTCCCCATCTGTGGTCAGTTTCCAGTGGCAGGACACAGTGGCCTGATTTCAGGAAGTACAGTCAGTGGCCTTTGGTGACTGGGTGGTAGGGGTGCCCAGAAGACAGGGGCTCTTCAGGGGGTTCCAGCAGTGCCCACCCAAACACCTCCCTCTCAACACTGTGCCACCCATTGGTCCCCTAGCCTGGTTTTGCCACTTGGCCTGTGACCCAGTTTCTGGCCTGGGCCCCTTAGCTACAGCTCACAAAAAACCCAGCAGAATTGCTGAGGCTATGCATGTTGTCCTTGGCCCTTTCCCCCGATTCTAGCTCATGGGTCCCATCAGTGACAGGTGGAAGCAACTGCTGTGGGAGGCATATGAATGTAGAGAGGCGTATCCATGAAGTATGTTCATCTGGAGAAGCATATCTGTGTGGACAGGTGTGTTTATGCCTGGGACCTGTGCTATGGGGACCCTGGCATCTTAGACCTAGGCAGACACAGCCGTGTTTCCCCACCCACAGGAGCTCCTGGGGCCCACAGTGGTCTCATCCTGCTCTATCCCTGGCCAGACTGCCCAGCAGCTGCCCATCTGTGGCTGCTAGTACCTGTAGGAAGTGTAATGGTGATAGATCACTGAGGCCAAGACCACCAGCTATCTCAAGCGTCTCCACCTGGGCCCTCTCAGCAATCCTAGCAGTGTGTCCTACCACCATCCTCAGTGATGTCCACATGGTACTTTGAGGAGCCTGGAGGATGACAGCACACCCCAGGCCATGCTCCCAGGAGGTGGAGTGGGCTCTGGCCAGGACACTGTGCTGGGCATTGCTCTGTAGCCATGGCCATATGTGCAGCTGTGCAGGTTTTAGACTACACTACTCTACTGCAAAGGCATGCCTTGAATAGCGTCTGTTGTGGTCATAGGACAGGTGGTGACCAGGCAGCACCCTTGCACAACACTGGACTTTCTTCTTTGCCTGGCTAGAGCATATCCCCCAAAAGTAGTGGATAATGCTGCCTCCTCACTGCCATGTCTCAGGCAGTGACAGCCTTTCGTGCAGGTAAACAGAGTCTGGGTGAGGGAACACTGGCTGTGATGCTCCCTGCAGAGGTGTCTGAGTCAGCACTTAACCATACCTGGAGGTTGATTCCACATAAATAACTGGCAAGTGAATGACCAACTCCCTGAGAGACTTAGGATTCTGATACGGTAAGCTTTGTTTTTCTTTTCCGTAAGTGTAGAAAGATGCCTAAGAGCTTATCCTGAATTAATATTGTAAGAACATTAAATTTTAGAGTCTTTACTGTAGGACTTAGATAAAAATGAAGGTAATTAGTTAGTGGGAGTGTCAGATGTTAATGGCATGTGACTAGGGGTGGCTTCTCTTCAAGTTGAGCTATTATAACTTGTAGGAATCTGCAGGTGCAGATGGACTACACTTCCAAAGTTGGGAAAGAGTCTCAAAATATGTTTTCAGTTGTGAACTATTGGTGTGACTGTTAGTGGCTATGTGTATACAGCTGACCTGAGCATCTCACTCAGGTCTTTCTGTTTCTGTCTTTCTCCTAAATAACCTTAGAGGTAGAAGAAGGAAGCCAAGAAAGGAAGAAAATAGCAGCCATAGAGCAAACATTGTTTTCCCTTGGGCACTGATGTGGAATGGCTCCGTGTGCCCGTGGAGTGACCCCTGGGCATGATGTGCGGCTTGCAGGCACAGGAACCCCAGCTCCTACACCCCAGACTGCCTTTTAGCTCCTTCCCTGTGCCTGTGGTGTGTAAGCCATAGCTGACCTGCTTGCCTCTACAGGGCAACACACATGGTTCTTTTTCCATGGACTCTGGCCTGAGCCATGGGCGAGTCTCCCTGGACAGGGCTGCACAAAACAGCTAATCCCAAGCAACAGTGGCATTGTGGACTATGTGGTGTTTGTGCACATATGTGTGCATCTGTGCATCTTTGTAGTCATCATGCATGTGCAAGTGTGTGTGTGTATGATGTTCATGTGTCACTTGGATGTGCTGCCTGAACATGCATGTGTAGTGTGTGCCATGCATTGTGTGCATATGCTGTCTCTGATAGTCATGGTACCATGGGTTTCCACCCGTGGCCTGAGGCAGCTGGGAGGGTTGGTACCTGCCCCACCTGTGGGTGCTTGCACTGCACCCGTGCTCTGCAGTCACAAGGGAGCTGGCTTGGCACAGGCCCCAGACCCTGCCTGAATTAAGTGTGGAAAGTGGCCTGCAGTTCCCAGTGGGGCAGCTCCTCTGCAGACAGCCCTGTCTTTCAGGTGCTCCCTTCTCTGTCTCCATCATTTACATGGTCTGCTTGGGCTGAGTGCAAGCTTCTTCCTTTCTGTGCTTTACTTCCTGCAGTGCTTTCCCTCTGTTATTTTAGGATTTCTGTGTAGCCGGGCAACTCTGTTCCTAGAAAGGCTTGCAGGACTGTGCTGCCTGCTTGGTGTCCTGGAGCTTTGCCTGCATTGGAGGTTGGGTGTCACATGTCACTCTGTTGGTGTGAGGACGTTGCTGTGGTGCCTGGTTCCTGTCCAGCCCAGTCTTGCCTAATTCTGCAGTGTGATGGACAAGCCTGAGACAGAGCCCACAGCTGGCTGTGTCGTGTCGTCGGGGGGTGGCCATCGTGCTGCCTGCTGAGTGCTCTGTTGTGTGAGCTCCAGTGGCTGGGGACACAGAATGAGCCTGGGGCCGGAATCGCTGGGCTTGGAAACTTTGAGCATGGGGGCCTTCCTCTGTGCTGTGGGACGCCGGAGTAAGAGGCGGCGCCGGAGACGCTCGGAGAGGAGAGGTAACTATGGATGCTTTTGTTTGAGTGTGTGAAGTGCAGGATGCAGAGCGAGGGGAAGCATGGGCTGAGGCTGCGGTGTGACCCATCCTGCTGATGCCGGAGCCCCCT
This sequence comes from Ctenomys sociabilis, assembly GCA_004027165.1. Classification (NCBI taxonomy): domain Eukaryota; kingdom Metazoa; phylum Chordata; class Mammalia; order Rodentia; family Ctenomyidae; genus Ctenomys; species Ctenomys sociabilis. Next base: position 29,348 of record PVKA01008963.1, read on the forward strand.
TCCCTGCTCATTGCCTGTCTGCTCTTGGCATTGCGCAGAAAGGCAGAGAGGGCCACTTGCAGAGGGGAATCTAAGAGCAGGTCTGTAAGCACATTGTGGAAGTCATGTTGGTGTCAAAGCTGAAATGTACTTTGCAAAGATATTTATACAATCTTTAAAGTTCACTGCAAGATTTTTCCTCCCAAGATGAGTGCTGCAGGAGAGAGGTTGTAGTCTCACCACCACACCTCATGAATGACTTTTGTTTCCTAAATCTCTTCTTTGTGCTTTGGAGACCAAGACTATAGTAACCCCTGGGGAGATGCTTGTTGTTTAAAAGAAAGGAGGGTAGATTCCTTACATTCAGCACTCTATAGGTTTGTTTCAGTCATCGTTTCAAGGCATGAAATCTAAATCCTTTTTCTTAAAACCAGATTCAAAAGTTGCCCATAACTGACAGTTACACACTGTTGGATTTTGGAGGTGAGGTATTCCTATAAAAGCTCTTAATAGTCATTTTCCTCATGGAACTGGGCATGTTAGCAGAAGTGTTCCGTGGGGAGAGGCTTCCCATAGGGAGCACAGACATTGGGTGGCTTATGCCCCTCCCCTGCTTCCCTGGGCATTCGTTTAGTACCACCACCCCACAGGACCAGGGCATGACCGCTCCCCTCATGGATTCTTTAGAGTTTCTGTAGCAGGACAGGTCAGCTCCTCAGGAAATGAGCCCCAGGTGTTTGTGTGGCTTTCTAAAGAGAAGAAATTAGCTTCCAAGTCAGCAGTCTTCAATAGATGGAGACAGGTCCCTAATGGGGTCATGTTTCCAGGGAGACCAGCGTGGTCCCTGAGCCCTGTGGGTTGTGCTTGCTGAGGTGCTCATGTCCAGGACAGACGTCCCTGGCTTCTTCCTCTGCTTCTCACTCCGCTCTCACCATGGGTGTCTAGGGCAGCTGCTGTGTTTCTTAATGATGTTTTAAAAGCAGGATGTCATGAAGACCAGCACTAGAGAAACCAAGGCAAACTCAGGAAACATTTGCCAGAGACCCTGGATCTAGAATCACCAACTTTTCGCATGTGCACTCACCACTGGACACTCAGGTCAGGAAGCCTCACGTGGTCCTACTTCTCCCTATGCTTCCTGCAGCCCCAGATTCTGGTGTCTAAACCTATCCTACAGCAGGAGAGGTGGCTGGACCACATCCCAGCTGACCGGAGGGGGTGTGCTGGTGGTGGTCAGGCCTGCAGCAGAATGACCAGTCCCCATTTTCTGCATATTCCTCCATGAGCAGTGTGACTGGGATAGTGCTGGTTCCTGACCCTTCATGAGGGGCACTTTCTCTGGAAATTTGGGAAGATGATATAATGAGTTATGGAGATTGACTGTTCCATTTATACCAAACTGGTGGTTTTGTAAGATGTGAAACATAGTCCTTAATGTAGTTATAAGGTGCTGCGAACTACGGATGTTGAACTGTATATCTCTTAAGACAGTATCCTGTTTGCCTTTCTCTATCAGGTGCAGGGCTATTTGGTCCAGTTGGCTGCAATAGTGGTGTGGTCCCAGCGGTCTCCCTTGCTCCAGTTTTCTGTGCAGCGCTATCTCCTCTAGGGAAGCTGTGGGCCTAGCTGGGGGTGGGGTTCACCATCAGAAAGTGTGGGGCAGTCCTGTACATGTCCCTGGAACCTGCACCCAGTAGATGGCTGTGTGTGCCCAGGGTCTGGTGTCAATTGCCCCCCAGGGTGCTCCAGATGTGTGTTGGGTCCTGGGCTACAGATGGAGGGCCCTGTCCTCATTGTTGGTGTTATAGGCTGACAGCACTTGTACTTGGGCTGGTCCTCTGAAGGCCTGTGAGGGTCCTGATGACTCTGGGCTGTTTCAGGGGGAAGGGGCAGGGGAGGTGAATAGGCTGGGATACCGTGGAGGTGAGGTGTGGGCAGTGAAGTGTAGCTAGGTGTTACACCATGTTGGGGAAGGCGATTTCAACCCATGCCGAGGGCCCTGGTCTGTATCAGGCCAACAGATGACATATGACTGCCCAGGAAGGGGCAGGTCTTACTATAAGATGTCAGCCAAGTATTTTGAAACCTTTTGTGGTATTTTTGTTTGGGGAATGTGGACAGCAAATAAAATCCCCAAGTGAGGTGTGTCCTGAGAACGTGTGATGAACTTACCCTATTTCAGGTTGTGATCCCTCATGGCATGTGGGGGGTTGAGGCTGCAGTAGTCATTGTTAATTGGTTAACCAACGTACTATTCAGTCTTTCTGTTGGAGCTGCAGAATTGTGCTCCACTTCAGCTTGCTGCTTGATCATAGTAAAGAATCGGCACCAGTAATCCCCACCTTAATGCTTCCCCTGTTTAAAATGTGCAGTTTGTAGCTATTCAAAACAAGACCCATTTCTATCATAAAGAACATGTGAACCTTTCTGAAGACTTATCTTAACAAGGGAAAAACCCAGTCAAATCAAATAGTAATTACATATTAATGAATTTTACCACTTATCTTACAGGTTTTTAACCTATAAATTTCTAATGGTCTTTTGAAATAGCATGTTCCACTAGATCAGTGGAAAATATTCCCTTTCTGACACCGCTTTAAGTAAATTTTTTTTGTGTGTTTTATTTTGGAATATTTCCTTTCACTAGGTGGGACGGGTGGCTTTCCAGGTGCAGAGAGGAGATATAAATATCTCCATCAAGGTAAAAGGTGGGAGCGTGATCTCTCCTGAGTAACAATGATCCCACTACTAACTCAGTCCTGTTTCCTGAAGTCGAAAGGCAGGCCATAGAGTGTGGGGAGGACCGTGTAGCTGAACAGTGTCGGTGGGCCTGGCTCAGTTGCAAGTGCCCATCTCCCTACCATGTTTGTTAGAAAGCTCACTTGAGTGTCCTGATTTGTGGCCACCATTGGCAGGTGTCACACTGCTGCAGGTGTCTGCTGTGCTGCCAGACTTCCTGTCCCATATGTCACTGTGGGCCTGATGAGTCATGTGCGTCCTACAGGTCTCAGGCCCTCCTGTTTCCTGTCAAAGGCTCACCCCACTTGATTGCACCTCATTTCAGAGTTTCCCATGTTTGAACCTTTTCTTTCTCATGTCGGCATCAGGCCTGCTAAGGAAGAAGAGTTATAACTACAGCTGGAACCAAGTCCAAAGTCCCTCACCTGGGCCTCAGGTTTTTTAGGCCACCTGTGAAGGCTCCATGCCCTACTGCCTATACACTGCTCACCTCTTCCTGCCCCAGGGGGCATCCTGGGAAATGATTCTGAATATTGCTGTCAAATAAAGCTTTTCTATAATTGGCCATTTCTGGAATTTTCTTGCATTCGGGGTTTTCTATAGGTTTTTTAAAAAAAGGTTCTTTGCAAAATATCAGTGTGTGGCTCTTTGAAATACTGCACAGCATGTGCTTTTGTTCTCTTTGTTTCATAACCTTTGCTACCAGGGTTGGCATTTGCAGGCACTGAGGACTCTGGCGTCTGCCCTGTAAGAGTCTCTAGCTCCATCCATAGCACATAGGCTCCCCATGGCACCATGTGTAGGGCCATTATCTGCTGGGAGACCTTTCCTTGTGCTCTGTGGAATCCTAGTGTGGAAGAGCAGGAAAGTGAGGTGAGCTGTGCAAATCTCTGGCCTCTGTCAGACTGGCTGTCCCTCCCCTGTGCCTGGGGCCTACTTTCCTGTCATTGCCATGTCTGTTCTTTCAGCGTCCAGATACTTGCGAACAGTCAGCCTTTTCAACTCATTGCGATAGGCAGAACTCGCACTCTTGTGTGCGTGTCTGCTTTTGAATTAAACTTTTTATTTTGAGACTGTGTAGATTCCTGTGTTTTAGTCTCTCTCTGTTTTTGTTGTTGCACAATAACCAACACCCACAATTTAAAAAAGCACCAATTTGTTTTAGTCCATGGCCACCTGGCTCCAAGGCAGGGGCAGCATGGCAGAGGGGCTTGGTAGAAGAGAGCTGCTCGTGGCAGGAAGCAGAGAAAGAAGGGAAAAGGAGAAAATCCTTACAGGCCACGCCTCCAGGACCATATCTTCTGAGCAGGCCCTACCCCTCAACATCAGGCTAGCTGTAGCTGCTGTAATTCATTCACCATCCAAAAGCCCCACTATGAGTGTGTCAGTTTTCTGGAAGACATCTAGGTATAAGTCATGACACTGCATGTGGAAAACTTTCTCAGATGAACATGAGTCTCACTTCTCTGGAATGAGCCCTCTGCAGTGTAGTAGCCATTGATGGTGGTTGCATGTTTAGTTTTTAAGAAACTGCCACATTTCTTTCACTGTGACAGTTTCGTTTACCTTCCCATCAAAGCGTGAAGGGTATGTCCCCACATCCTCACAGCACCATTCCATCTTCATCTGTGAACTGTGGTATACCCTGCCCAGCTAGTGACCTGCTTATCATCCAGCTGTGTGTCATTTACGATAAAATGACTCTTCCTGGCTTTTGCTCATTTTCTAAATAGATTATTTGTTTTCCTGTTCCTTTTTGAGACTATCTTATGCATTTTGTGTACTGAATATGTAATTTTCAGGTCTTTTCTCCCAATCTCTCTCTGACTCTCCCATTTCTTTTCTCTTCTGTGCTTTAATTTTTCTTAAAGTACAAGTTCTCAGAGTAATTACCAATGATCTTCTGGATTCTAGTGAAAACCACTGTTTCCGTTTTTGATGGCTAATTGAATGGATTTAGGTCTTTTCTTGTTTTTGGTAAGATTGGCTAAGGGTTTATTTTGTTTATTCTTTCAAAGACATAGCTCTTTAATTCACTGATTCTTTGTACTGTTTTTTAGTGTCAGTTTCATTGATGTCTGCTTTGATCTTTCTAATTTTCTTGCTAGTGCTAGTTTTGGATTTGGATTATTCCTGTTTTTAGTACTTTGAGGTGCGTCATTAGGTTATTTGTGCTTGCTTGGTTTTTCTGATATAGACATTCACAGCTATGAACTTCCTACTTAATTGTACTTTTATTGTGTCCCATAGGTTCCAGTATATTGTACTCACATTGTCATTTGACTGTAGGAAGCATTTGCATTTTTCTTTAATTTCATCTGTGATCCATCAATTATTTTTATTTATTTTTTTAATGTATTTAGTATAGGGCCTATAGGGTCTCACTACACAGATATGGACTCGTAGCGATCCTCCTGTTTTCAGCCTCCCAAGCACTGGGATTACAGGCACACACCAGTATACCTAGTCTCAGTCACAGTCTCAGCGCACCCCAGGGGCGGGGCTGGCACAGCACATCAGGGATCAAATCTTGATCACTGGCTTTAGTCCACTGAGCTATCTTGTTGGCCCTCCTGATCCGTCAATTATTCAGGAGGATTATCTTAGTTACTGTTCTCATTGCTGAGTCAAAATACCCAATACCCAAAGTTAAAAAAAATGAAAGTCTTATTTCAGCTCACAGTTTGTAGAAGTTTTAGTCCATAGTCAGCTGGCTCCAAGTCAGGGTGGCATGGCAGAGGGGTATCACAGAGGAGAAATAGTAGACGGCAAGCAGGCAGGAGAGAGCAAAGCAGAAAGAAAGTAAGCATCAGAAGCAGTGGAAGCTTTCAGATGGTGCCACCCACACCCAGGGTAAGCCTTCTTATTATCCACACCCAAAACTATGCTAGATGAATCAGTGGACTAATTTAGTAATCACACACCTTGAATTCCATTACAAGTTAATCCCAGCATCATACACAGTAGATCCAGTACCTAGCAGAACTCCCACCTATGAGCACATGAGGCTTTGCGGGGACATCTAGACACAAGCCATACCAAGGGAGTTGTTTAATTTCCGTGTGTTAGCATAAATTCTCTGTGTGGTGGATTAGCTGCTGGGCAACTTGTGTCACCAGCTGACCTGAGTCAGCATCATTCTGGGCATGCAAGGCCCAGCTGAAGACTGTTGACAATAGCATAAAAAGAGAACTGGAGGGGAAGATGGTGTGCTGCTGATTCTTCCGGTTTTCCTGATACCAACTTGGCTATTCGCATTAGAAGAAGAAACTGAGTCCTCACTGTCACTGAGGGTGGCCACAGTTCTCTTTGAGCATCCCTTCATTCCTGCAGTGCAGATTCCTCTCATCCCACTGGTGCAGACTTTCTAGCTTCTAACACTGGCCTTTGGGCCTTCCCAGTGCAGATCTGCGATACACTGTCGTGGCTCTAGGTCTCCAGATGGACTTGTATAGCACCTTGCCATGGGCTGTAGGTCTTCAACTGGACTCACGTAACGTGGGCCCTCAACTTTCTTCTTTGGGTCTCTAGTGTGTGGACAGATCTCATACACTCCTGCATTTGACTCTTGGGGTGAATATTATAAAATAATCCTATAAATTATATATCCTGTATTAAATCCACTTTCATGTAAAACCTGATTACAACATTGGTTTCTTCTGCTATTCATTTTTCATTTCATTATGATCTGATAACCATGGGGTAATTTGACTTTTCCGTTTATGTAAGCATGCTTAATGGGTAGCTGTGGTCTACTTTGCAGACTTATGGGCTACTGAGAAGGATGTGTATTTTGTTGGAACACTGTAGTTATTATTTTTTTTGTAGATAAATAATAAGTACATTTGCTTAAAGCTTCTGTTCAACTCTGATATGTCTTTGTTGAGTTTTTGTCTAGTTGATCTATTTGTGACAGTGGGCTATTGAGGTCCTTTACTATTGGTGCTGGTGTTTATCTCATTTTTCGTGTTTATTAGTGTTTGTTTTATGAAGTTGGGCATGCCAGCATTTGGTGCATTTATATTTATAATTGTTATCTCTTCCTGTTGAATTGGTAATGACATTTTTTGTCTATTTTGATCATTATTAGCTTAGAGTTTACTTTGTCTGAAAAGGATAGCTACTGCTGCTTTTCTTCCGGGTCCTTCTTGCATGGAATATTGTTTTCCATCAAAATATTGTTTTGATTTTTAATCTTTAAATTTCCTTTTGAACTAAATGTGTTTGTTATATACTGAATATTGTGTTTTATTTCATAATCCACCTGTTAATCTGTGTCTTTTGTCTGGGGACTTGAGGCATTCACATTGAGAGTCGTAATGAGAGATACTGGGCTATTGCTGTCACTGTATTGCTTTTCTGTTGCTGACTTTCTTTTTTCATTTTCCCTTTTGCGTAGCTGCTCATCCCACCATGTGTAGTTATTCTTTCTGAGTTATTGGCATTGTTGGCTTTATTGTCTATCTTTAGGATATCCTTGAAAATTTTTTGGGGGGATGTTGGTTTTGTAGTCACGAGTTTCTTGAGGTGTTCCTTGTCATGGAAATACCTTATTTGTCCATCAGGTTTTGAAGAATACATAAGTAATGGCAGGGATTTGTTGTCTTTTATGGCTTGTACCAGTGCTTCAAACCCTCCTGGCTTCAAAAATTTATGTGGAGAAGTCTACTGTGATTCTAGTGGGCTTAACTTTATCTATGATTTGTTGCCCTTCTCCAAGCTTTAAGATTGTCTCTGCGATGGACTCCAGGACTGTGAGTGTTATATGATGCAGAGAGCCATCTCCTGGTCATAGCTGTTTGGGGTTCTAGATGCCTCATTATTTCTGTATGTTTATTTTTTTTCCCCTATACCTGCGGTGTTTTCTACCATTATTCCTATGAACAGGTTTTTTATGCCATTTGGGTTGTCCTCTGATTTATTTATTTTTACTTATTTATTTATTTTTTGCAGAACCAGGGATTGAACTCAGACCCTTGCGCTTGCCAGGGAAACGCTTATTCTACTGAGCCATCTCCCTGGCCCCTGTCCTCTGATTTTTCATTTAATCTGATTACTATTAGATTAGCCTTCTTTGCATCAGCCAGTAGCTTTTGGGTCCAGTTTTCATGTTCTCTTGTTGCCATAAAGGTGTTTTTGAGTAGCTGGTCTTAGAAGGCATCATTAACTTCTAGTTTTGAAATTCTGGCCACACACAGGCCGCTTCTGCTGCCCAAACTTTGTATATAATTTCTACTCCCATGGATTTCTGATTGAAACCTTTCCATGAACTCTAATTCTATTATCAGTTTAGTTATACCTTGTGTGATCCTCCAGAGTACCTTGATCTGTGTTCTAACCTCTTCCATTACCCTTTTGAGTAATTTGTGAATATGATTTATGTTGTTCTCCTCCTCATTGCCCCTGGATTTGCTTCAGGGGAGTTGGGAGTTGTAGGAGGCATCTTGTTGCCTGTCTTTGAATTTTTCTATTGTTTTGCACCGAGGTTTGTGGCCCCTTTACAACTTCGTTACTAGTATAGAGCTCTCTTCAGTCATTCACTTCTCAGTTATGAACTTTGGGCATGGCTAATTTTACTTCTTTGTTTCATCTCAAAAATCCAACGACAGCCGGGCGTGGTGGTGCAGGCCTGTAATCCCAGCACTAGGGAGGCTGAGGCAGGAGGATTGTTGTGAGTTCGAGACCAGCCTGAGCTACAAAGTGAGCTTAAGGCCAGCCTGAACTGCACAGTGAGACCCTGTCTCAAAAAGACAAAAAAATAAAAAAATAAAAATCCAGCGACTTCCATTAAATTTGAGGCTCTAGTATTGGTAAATGTCACAAAGATAATCTGAGCATTGGCTTGCAGAGAAAGCTCATTAAAGCAACAATTGTCTGACCCTGGTAATATCAAGAAGATCAGCTATAGTATTATCATACAAGGTAAGTTGGATATTGACTTGCCATAAGAACCAGTCGGGGCCAGCTAAATAGCTCAGCAGATTAAATCGCCTGCTTAGGCAGATACAGGGACTGGGATTCAATCCCATGTGCCATGCCAGCCCCATATAGTGAGATCCTGCACTAAATACATTAAAAAAAAAAAACAGTCATGTACCACCTTAGGATTACTGTGGAGTTTTTCTAAACATTAAGACAACTCAGATATTGACTTATAGCCAATATGTATTAAATGTGCAGCTATATTTCTGCTAATGGTAGGAAATTAGCAGATTCAACAGTAATTCTATAGAGTTAACTATCTAAAAGTTAATAAAGCTTTATACTTACACTATTAAAAATATAGGGGTTGAGAATAGAGAATGTAAGAGAAAAAGAATTTAAAACCTTAAGCTGTGAGGAGGAAAGAGAAGTTGTATAAAGTATCTTGCTGGGAAGTAGAAGACTGCTTATAAATTAAGTAAAGGAAACAGAAGCTCTTTAGAAACAGAAGGTAAAAGAAAATGTGAGAATAAAAGAAATTATATGAGAATAAAATAAGAGAAAAAATAAAAAGGACAAGGGGAAAAATAGAAAAAAATAAAAAGAAGAGAAAGAGATAAGCAGGAAAAGGGGATAAGGAAAAAGTCCCTAAATCCTAGTAAATTAGTAAAGAAAAAGGGGAAAGGAAAGAAGAAAGTGAAAACAATACAGACACAAAGAAGAAAAGAAATTTCTCTGATTTTTGTCTTGAGACAGTATGACTGTGTAGTTCAGGGTGGCCTTAAACTCACTTTGTAGCCCAGGCTGGACTCTGACTCACAGCCATCTTCCTGCTTCAGCCTCCAAGTTCTGGGATTATAGGTGTGTGCCACCACACCTGCAATTTGTGGTTTAGAGTGTGTGGACATTTTCTGGCATCTATAATTTTGGGTAGTGTTCAAAAGAAAAAAATAGGAATGAACACTTACATATATTTGCATAGATATTTAGAAATCCATCCATATACAGCATAGTAGCATTATAGCAAGACTGTCTTGTGACATTTTTTGGTCTTATTTTTCATTTATTACCCTTTAAAAAAGGGCAGTGTAGTAATAGTTGGTATGTCATGACCAGAAGTACATATTTAGAAGACCAGAATGGCAGGCATTTGGAGTGTGACCCTTCTATTACACTTTGTTAAATTCAGTGCAGTTGCTTGGTTCATAGGTATCAGCATATGTAGTTAGTCAGGGTGAGAATCCTACCCCTTAACTGCTAGTTTCAAAAATCTCCTGATGTTTCTCAGGATCATTGTTTTATTGGGTAGTATTCAAATCAGGATGTGTCTCTGCACACACTGGTAAGTAAATTTGGCAGTCAGACCCCAGATCCATGTTGGATGCCAGACCAGGTAGTCACCATTGGAATATAGTGCTGGGAGCCTTGAACTTCAGCTGACCTGTAGCTTCTCTGAGTTGTAGGATCAGTCACCTTCCTGGAATGGTGTCTAACCAAGCACTCTCTCCAGGCATGTGGGGAGCATTGGGCTGGAGCCCCTCACCAGCTGTTGGCCAGGTCTGAGACCCAGTTTGCATCTTTTTAACAGGGTCCTGTGTAGAGTGAGAGTTTTTGTTTTTGATGAAGTCAAATTTTCAATTTTTCTTTTGTGGATTATGCTTTTGTCATTGAATGTAAGATCTCTTTGCCTGGCCCTAGATCTTGAGGATTTTCACATAGGTTTGTCTACAAGTTCTATAGTTCTGCGTTTTATGCTTATGCTTGTGAATCATTTGCAGAAATTTTGGATACATTATAAGGCCATGCAGAGAAGGTCCTTTTTGGCCTGATGCTGTCATTGCAGGGCTGCCCCCTGCTTCATTAGGTAGCTGCGTGGGTTGCTTCTGAGTGCCCTGCTCTACCCTGGGCACCCTTCTTGTCATCTCTCTCCAATGCCACATCGCCCTGGTGGTGGGCTCTGGCCAGATCAGTTGCCCACTGGACTCTGCTCCCCCAGATCACTCAACATTGTTGTCACTTCATGTTGACATCTGTTGATTTTCCCTCTACCCCTTTGAGCATGCCTTGATGCTTGGCATAACTGGTGACATTTTCTTGAAACTTCTTTTTATCACACCCTGAGCCTCGAGGTGGAGCCTTTTTCTCAGCTGATCTGTGCTGCAGGGACAGAAACGTGGCCTTGCTGTGTGGAGCACATCCAGCCCCTGTGTTCACTGCTTCCTCCAGTCCCCCAGTGCCAGGAGAGGAAGGCTGCTCCTGCCAAGAGGCAGGGTCACCTAGGACCTGTGTTGTGGTGTGGGGCAGTGCTAGAGGGAATGAAGCAGCTCTGAACTCTGTGGAAGTGCTGTCTAGCAGCATTTACACTTGAGTTCCTCAGATGCAGCTTCACATTAGCTGTAGGTTCTTTTAGTGTCTAGCGTGGCTCATAATAGCCTCTCAGAAAACAAAGTAATTAATAAATATAACACAGCAATGCTTTTAAAACTATCCAGGAAGCTTTCCCAAATAAAGGATTCCACATAGAAACTTACTTAACTTTTAGCAGTATACTTGCTAGAAGTACACTGAGATTCATAGCTAACAAGTGATCATTCTGAAAACTGCATATCTCACGTATGTGATATATGAAATAGATAAGATCTATGTATGTCTTAGTACGTTTAATCACCATTTCTGTAAAACCAGTGAATTTTTTTAACATTTATAAACTAAATTTACTTTATACAAAGCGTTATATGGTTTGCAAATTTGCTAATCTTTTTCCTCAATTGCAGTTTGATGAGTTTGTTTTTCATAGATTATTAGTAGAGTCTTGTGGAATATGTAAGAAATATTTAGGAAGAGGAAACCCTTTAGTTTCTTAATAATTAGGCCATTGGAGTGATTTTTCTTTGCAAGCTTCCTGTGGTTCTCTTGCCAGCCAGGTAGTAATTTGTGCATGGCTAGGAAGTAGGGTTGGGTTTTACCAGTGACACGTGTTCAGCCTTACTTGTGAAGCAATAGAGAGGTATAAGCTGGATTGCAGGGGCATTGGTTCTTGATACGTGGCTTTCCTTTATAATCCAAACCACAGGTTGTTCTTGTTTCATAATTTTTTTCCTTTAATTTTAAGTGATGTTTTGACCACTGCGTGGGACAGACTCACCTCATTTCACTAACTCCTTTTTTCTTGCTTCTTTCAGACAGGAACCGTCTCTGCCAGTCAGGAAACCCCTACAAGTACTTTGCCATGGAGGCAGAAGATGAAGAGAGCATGAGTAAGACCTAGGCCTGCCACATATTCCCACATAGCTCACTTCCTAGTCACAGTTTAGCATTTTGTAAGCTTGGTTAGTGAGATGAATTGGGGAACTGGATGCTGCCTTTGCTCTGGGGTGTTGGCAGTGGTCTGTTTTTATAGATTCTGTACAACAGGTATCAGCATTCACCATGGATGTTTTCCCTGAAGCGCCTGTCTAGATTTCCCATTCCTCATTGCCATGGGCCATCTTTTTATTGTGGAGATGTCCTCTAGGTGCATATCTTATTTTATTTTATTTTTTTAAATTTTATTTTATTTTTTTGTCTTTTTTGAGACAGGGTCTCACTGTGCAGTTCAGGCTGGCCTTAAGCTCACTTTGTAGCTCAGGCTGGTCTCGAACTCACAACAATCCTCCTGCCTCAGCCTCCCTAGTGCTGGGATTACAGGCATGCGCCACCACGCCCGGCTAGGTGCATATCCTGTAGCCCTGCGTGGTTTCTCATGACATGGTGTAGCAGCCTGGTCCTTGTGCTAAGTTGAGATCGGCCTTTGAGATGGACTCAGACACCTGTCGTTGGGCAATGGTGCACATGGTTCCTGGAGATGCGCAGCCCTCCCAAGTTTGGAGAAGAGATCTCCTATGTTTTTGGTCTCTGGAGACCCTATGAGAGTTGGGGCTGGTGTGGGCCAACCCCCAACCCTTCTATGGTCCATTCTGCCTGTCTGGGGCTGTGGGAAGGCCTCAGGCAGCACCACACTCTCAGTGTTGCTTGAGTTCTGGAAAGCTCAGCAATGATACCTCCCGCTTCTGCTTTGCCCTCAGTTCCAGAGGGCAGCAGGTGCCTAAGGAAGGTCAACTGCTCCATGGAACGGGGGGCACCCATTGCAAAGGGCTGCCTGGAGGACAGTCTGCTCACTGGCATGTACACATTACCTGTCTCGAGCAAGAACATGTCTCACCCAAACCCTGTTGAATGGGAATGGTCCCAACATCAAAGCCTAGCTCAGCGCACCCTCTAGGATACATGCACAATGAAGCCACGGACACAGGCCTGCTCCCAACTGCCCCAGAGTGCTTCCAGCCGAAGGTACCTGCAGACAGTGCCCTGGCTCACTGTGGTCGCTGTGGACCTGCTTGCAGGTCATTGCAAATGTTCCCACTGCTGATCTTGGCCTAGGATGTCATGGACCGTGCCGATGCTCTGCCGATGTGTGCACTGCCTGTGGCTGCAGCAGTGTTTCTGGGTACCTTCCTCATCATCCTGCTCTTGAGATATTTTATAGACCTAGCTGGGCTGTTTGCTGGGCTTTCCACCTGCCATTTCCAATTTTGCTGGCATTTTTAAGAGTGAGAATAAACTCCCATTGTAAAGAGCAGGGTTTGTGCTGCACCGTGACCATCCCCCTCTCCCCAGGGTCCTCAGAGCTACCTGGCAACTGTGGATTGTGCCCCCACCTCTGAGCCTGGTGACTTAATCCTACAAAGGCCCTCCTAAGGAATTTTCTTAAAAGAAAAGCTGCTCAGTGTTGTGCCAAAACCGAAATGCCAGGCCTATGTTTTCTCTCATTTTGAGAGCAACTAAAAGTTTTATCATGGTTACGTTCATTTTTCTGAAACGTCGTGCTTTGATGTGCTGAGAGAAACCCTGTGTTTTAGAAGAACTGTGAGAGCAGGGCCTCCTCTAATTTTAGCATTTTCTTTTCATTTACTTAATAGCATATTTAACAGAACGTGAGTGGTGCTTTTGAAGTACATAAGAGTTTGGAATTGTTGTACTATATCATGATAGTGTACTTTTTTCTCATTGCAAGAATTTTTGCCAATTTCAATGCTGGTTATCAATATATCTAAAAAGAAAAAAATGGTTGTTCCATAGGTTATAAATACTTGATTAGATGCATGTCAGAATATGCTCGTGATTTGATTCCCTATGTTGATAATTCTGTGTAGCTATGACAGTGAATATATAAATGGTATCTGGTGTGTGATGTTCTCTCTCCCTCCACTAACCTCTTTATTTTATCTTGGCTCTACTTTCCTAAACCTTTGTTCCCTCGAGCACCGAAAGGAGTAACCTACCGGCCTTTTGCTGGAGGATGTTATAAATGAAAATTTAGCAAACATTCCGTCGCTTTGTGAACCAAGGGAAGTGGTGTGTGTGTCAGGTGTTCTGGAGGCCAGGAGAAGTCCCATGGTGGGTGTAATCTCCCAAGGACTGTGTGTAGACTGAGCTCCTTTGCTCCCTGAGCAGAAGAGCCCCAGCCCTGGACATATATAGCTTGGTCGGTGACTGGTAATAGCCAGGGCCACACTGACAAACATTTTCAGGGCTTTCAGTTTGCTCAGCATTATGAGAAACTTTTTTATGTTATATATTGGAAACTGACCCCAAACTTTCATATTGAGGGGCTTGTTTACAATTTTAAAAGTATCTTGATTATTTAAAAAATGTGGATTTTTTAAAAATGTATTTGGTACAGAGTCTCACTATGCAGCTTGGACTCATAGTGATCCTCCTGTTTTCAGCACTGGGATTACAAGCATATCCTACCATGCCCAGACTCGGACACAGGCTCAGCAAGCCTGGAAGTAGGGCTGGCACAGCATGTGGTCCCAGGGATCAAACCCCAGTCCCTGTGCTTGCCTAAGCAGGCACTTAGTCCATTGAGCTATCTTGCCAGCCCAGATGTGGATTTTTGGAAGCTACTGGCAGAAGGCCTTTAATTACCTAAATGTCAATAGCATTACAGAAAACTCACCCAGGTGATCTATAAAATTATAAGAAATGATTTTTTCTTGTAAAAAAGTGTAGTAACTTAAAAGCAGGTGTGAATATTTTAAAATTTTTCCCCCTTTAAAATCACAATCATGTTTATTTTGCCATGTACTTTTAGAATCATGAAATTGTGTTTACTGATTTAAACATAAAGTAGAAAAACAAATTACTCAATAAATGCACCAATTAATTATTTTTTAGAAAGACAAAATTATTAGGTATATTTATGCACTTAGGAAATTCTAGTCTGCTTGCATTTTTGACTTGATATTTTGTTCTTTTTTTATCATGGAACATAGTAAAGATTCTGAGACTAATAAAAATTTTTAAATAAATGCCAGAAATAAAGCTATAGCCCCCAGATAGAACTTCTAAAAAGTCATAATATTCTATACATTGATAAGCAATTGTATGTAATCATTTCATAAACGAAATCAAATAACAGCCTGAATTGTTTGGACATTCTAACCCTGAGGGCCTGGTTAGCTTGAGTGGTTAGGGACTGTGCCTACTCTACTGAGAGGTATATAGAGGAAACCCTCAGACATTGTCTGCTAGGGTCCTTGTGCAGCCCAGGGAGTGGGGAATACAGTACACTGAGGTATGTGTTTGTCCGTACATGTGTCCATGCACTGAAGGACCATACTGCATTTCATCAGATGTAGAGTAAGGTCTTCTGGATTCTTACCATTTAACAAGCACTTTGACAAGCTTGAGAGAAATGCTGTATTTCTGGGAACATTAGAATATTCTCAGTAGAAAAATCATTAAAAAGTCATTTCTCAATGTGTGTGAGACAGGGTCTCACTATGCAGTTTAGGCTGGCCTTAACCTCACTTTGTTACCCAGGCTGGCTTCAAACTCTTAATGGTCCTCCTGCTTCAGCCTCCCAAGTGCTGGGATTACAGGCATGCACAATCATGCTGGAATTTTTTTTTTTTTCCATACTAGGGATTGATTGAAACCAGGGCCTTTGCACTAAGTGTGCCCTATTTTTGTTTTTATTTTGCAACAGGCTGTCATAAGTTGCTAAGTTGCCCAGGCTAGGCTAGAAGTTACCCTCCTCCTGATTTGGCCTCCCAGAGTGCTGGGATTATAGGCATGTGTACCACACCTGGCTTAAGACTTGTACCTGTTAATGCAGAAATCAATGGTGAACTGACTAGAAGAGGCATTACCCTTTATTCAGCATCCTCCCAGCAGAGGCTGACTGTTCTCTGGCCCCATGTGTAGTTCCTCCAGTTTGCCATACACACACGTACACACACACACACACACACACACACACACACACACACACACACACCACTGAAGCGGTCACAAAGAGGTAAAGGAATCTATAAATTTTGCATTTACAAGATCCTGCAACGAAGGCGTTGTAAGTTACTCTTTCTGGGCACCACAGGTTCCAGCAGCGCAGATGTTAAAGAAAACCGCAATCTGGACATGTCCCCCAGGGACAGTGGCACACCTGGGCCCGGCGAGGGCATTCCACTCTCCAATGGGGGTGGCAGTGGAAGTGGCAGGAAGCGGCCAATGGAGGAAGGCAGCAACGGCCATGCGAGGTACCGCCTGAAGAAGCGGAGGAAGATGCCAGGGCCTGTGCTGCCTAAGAATGCCCTGATGCAGCTGAACGAGATCAAGCCCGGGCTGCAGTACACGCTGCTGTCACAGACAGGGCCTGTGCATGCCCCACGCTTTGTCATGTCTGTGGAGGTCAATGGGCAGGTGTTTGAGGGCTCAGGCCCTACCAAGAAGAAGGCCAAGCTGCACGCAGCTGAGAAGGCCCTGCGCTCCTTTGTGCAGTTTCCCAATGCCTCCGAGGCCCACCTGGCCATGGGCAGGACCCTGTCGGTGAACACGGACTTCACATCCGACCAGGCTGACTTTCCAGACACGCTCTTCAATGGCTTTGAAACACCTGACAAGTCAGAGCCGCCTTTCTATGTGGGCTCCAATGGCGATGACTCCTTTAGCTCCAGCGGGGATATCAGCCTGTCAGCTTCACCAGTGCCTGCCAGCCTGGCCCAGCCACCACTGCCCGTGCCACCTCCCTTCCCACCACCAAGTGGGAAGAACCCAGTGATGATCTTGAATGAGCTACGTCCAGGGCTCAAGTACGATTTCCTGTCTGAGAGCGGTGAGAGCCATGCCAAGAGCTTTGTCATGTCAGTGGTGGTAGACGGCCAGTTCTTTGAAGGCTCGGGGAGGAACAAGAAACTGGCCAAGGCCCGAGCTGCCCAGTCTGCCTTGGCCACCATATTCAACTTGCACTTGGACCAGACACCGTCTCGCCAGCCTGTGCTCAGTGAGGGCTTGCAGCTGCACTTGCCACAGGTGAGAAGGCCACGCATCCCGGCTCCTAGCCACATTTGGTGACAGCTGCCATATTCTTCCCTTCTTATCTCCATCAGCAGGGTGGTTGCCACTCTGTCTGATGTGGGGTGGCCTCGCCTGGGTTCTGTGGGCACATGGCACAGGGACCCTTAACTCATTGGAAGCCTCTATCAGGAATAGGACTCTGGGACCAGAGCACTGTTTCCTGCTATCATCTCTATAAGGTTTCACATGTTCAGGGTTGTTGGAAGCCCATTTGGGCTAGGGTACCTGGCCTCACCCAGCGGGCCAGGGTGCAGAACAGGAGCCCTGAGCAGTAAGGCACGTGAGCTGGGGCATGGAGAAGGGCTCCTCCCGTGTGTGGGTGCTCTGTAGCCTTCCAGCTGCTTTGGGGTCTCTGCTTCCTGAATCTTCTACCTGGCATCCATGTGGGCCTCCCTGCTTTGACTGGATGAGGGAAGCCCCTCTGAAGTTTGCTCCACCCTGTCAAATCCTGGCCCCTAGCAAGTTGAGGTAAAGCAAGGAAAGGAGGAATCTCGGGGAGAAGGGCTTTCAGTCCCGTTGCCCAGCGAGCTTGGGTCCTGCTTCTCTTCTTAGAAACCCAGTTTTGTGGGAGTTATGTGAAAGCTGTTCTTCTGCCACATCTGACGTGGAAATATGGACAACTTGGATGTGGTGGACAGGAAACCGTGTGATCCCCAGGGTTTTCTCTGCTGCCTTTGATGCAGCTTAAAGAATCTCCACAGTTTGGAGCCTTAGGTACCCAGTTTTTTTTGTTTTTTTTTTTTTTTTTGTTTTTCAGAACCAGGGATTGAACTCAGGCCCTTATGCTTGCCAGGGAAGCATTTATTCTACTGAGCCATCTCCTGGCCCCTGTTCACAGTTTTTGAAAAGAGATATGTTTTACCTGCTGCAAGCAAACACAACACTCATAAAGCATGATCCATCTAGTTTGTTCCTGGTTCTTCATAGGCCATGTGCTGCTTCTTGGTTGGTTCCTTGCACTGTTTCTGGGAGCCACTCTTCTGTGTATCACTTTACAGAGCAGTGGCCTTGGATATGGTGATGTTTAATTCCTAGGTTTTCTGTTGGTAGAGCAACCCAGCCTCGTGCTATTACTCATCTTTCCCTATCACAATGTCCTTCCCATTGACAGGGTATCCAGGACTGTTGGAATCACTGTGTGCTATGCAGGGTGAGCAGCTCAGGGGCAGCAGATGGAGGTTCCCAGAAAGTGTGGGTGCTCATGTGGCTTACTGACCTCAAGAAAGATCTTATGTCCAGGGTGGTGCTGCATCTGCTGGGATCCCTCAGCCTATCCTGACATCACTGACCTCCCAGTTCTGCACCTCTGTATTCCAGAATACCGGGGCAGTGGGGCTGTCCTCTTCTGCTCTTATGTGGAAGCCCCAGGGTACTCATCTGTGACAATTTCTCTATAGGTAGGGGACCTGGTGGTAGCTTCACTTAGTCCATTCCCAGTGGCCATATCACTGGGTTCTGTTATCTTTGATGGGAAGTTTCAGATATGCTACTCAGACAGATGTAGACCCTTGCTGCTCCTTCAGGGAACCTCAGAGGATGCAGATCCACCATCCTTCTGTCCTGCTGGACTTGTGGGCACGAGCAGGTTATAACTCTAGACTGTTTTTTCTCACCCAGCTGTGCTGAGTCACATGGGGCCTGTGGCAGAATTAGACTTGGAAAAGCATGCTGTTTTTTTTTTTTTTATTGTGTCTGCTGAAAAGTTAGAGGCAAGCCAGGAGCACATGCTGGTCAGGGTGCAGGGACATCTGCAGTGACCTTGTCCCCAAGTAAGATGTCCTTAAGGTGAGGGATGTGTTTGTCCCCACTGGGAAGTGTTTTACTGGTGGCCAGCTAGGGACGTTTGATTTGCCATTGGCAATTTGACTGTCTGACAAGGGAAAAACTAGTGGCTGGAGAGACTGAGCGTTGCTGTTCGCCTGCCCAGCAGCAGTGTCCCTTCCCCAAACCCTGGAGTGCTGAGGCCGCTTCCAGACTCCAATGGGAGCTTGGCTCTGAAGAGCTCACTCTGTGGTCCTGTGTCCAAGGACACACTTACCACCCCTGCTGGTGGAAGGTATAGTCCCCCTATGCCCTGGTGCTGAGTGCTGGGCACTGGACTGAGCTGGGCTGCGTTGGGCAGATTAGGTGCACTGAAAAGTGCACTGAATATGCACAGCACCTATATCTGAAGGGTGAAGTGCTGGTCTCGCACCTTTGCAGTTCTGGGCTTATCAGTCAAGGGGGTCTCTGCTTGGAGAGCCTCAGGGTGCATGGCACAAGGCAGTCTAGCAGTGTGGCATAAGGCATGACCTGGCTCTTCTCTGTCCCTCAGTTCCCCACATGAGGCAGGTTTTTGTGGGCCTCATACTCCATATGCATCAGCTTCTAAGTCCATGCCTAGGATCCCCAGCTAGAGCCTCACTTGATCCTTGGGTGTCTGTGTTGCCATGCAGTGTTTTGGAGGAGTATGCATGCATGCACACGTTTATACACTCAGACATATGCTTACATGCACACACACGCACACACACACACACACACACACACACACACACTGGTTTGTAAGTCTTACTAGTGTGGCTCTCTGAAGTAGAGACAGCCTGTGGAAGTCCCCACAGAGGGACAATGTGTGTGACCCTGAGGCCCCACCATGCCCAATGCACATGACCTAACCCAGTCTCTGCTTCTCACCCAGGTATTGGCAGATGCCGTCTCGCGCCTGGTCCTGGGTCAGTTCAGTGACCTGACAGACAACTTTTCCTCACCACACGCACGCAGGAAGGTGCTGGCTGGAGTCGTCATGACCACAGGTAAATGTGTGGCCAGCTAGACCCTGCCTATGTCAGGTTGACGAAGGCAGCTACCACCAGCCTGTAGAGGCCGGAACATGGCGGGAGCATGTGTCCAGGTGCAGGTGTTCCCAGGTGCAGGTGTGGATATGTCTGGGTGCGGGTGAGTGCAGTGTGTATGTGTGGGGGTCTGCCTGCCTGAACCTTTGCTTTGGGCTGGGCTGTGGCTCAGCGGGAGACCAGATTCCACCCCAACACCAAAAGCAAAAAGTGCAGGCCTCTGTTCCCTGCATACCCTGTTCCCTGAGTGCTCTTCTCCCTGGGGAAATTGCTCTGTTCCATGCTTAGGTCCACTCATCCGCCACTTGGGCCAGCCCTTTTGGATCTGGACGCTCTCATCACTACAGTCTGCCTCAGTATCACTGCTGGCCTTGCCTGATTGGTCCATGTTGCTTCTAGAGTGTTAGAGTGGCAGCAGCTGATGACATCTATCTAGAGGTTCCCAGAGCCAGGGGACCCCAGAATCTTCCTCCATACCCTAGTGAGGATAGTCAGTAGCATCTTGTCATGACCCTGAGGGGGAGCTGTATCTCTGACCAGTGCATGGTTCCTCTTTGGGCAGAGCCAGGGCCAAGACCCCCTACAGGGCTCTGTCCAGCCTCTAGGACAGCTGTTCACAGCATAGAGGGAGGGCACTGGAGGCTAGAGAGAAATTTGGGTGGCCATGTCACCCTCTCCTCGGATGCTGCCCCTCTGTCCACTACTGCCATCTTCTCCCAGGAGCGTGGTCACCTTAGGCCACTTCCAGGTTTCCTTGCTCTCATAGCACTGGGGCTGGATAGGGCTTCACACACTTCAGGCAGATACTATCCCTGTGCATATCCAGCCCTAGCAGGTATTGGCACCACCAAGCCAGTGGTCTGTCCTGAGAGTAATATTGCAGGTCCCTAGAGGAGATACTGCAGGCATGGACTTGCAAGTGACATCCAGGAAGTGTGAGGATGAGCTCTACTGACTCCTGAACATACCATCACTGATAGCTCAGGCAGACAGGCAGCATTGCTGTGAGTCACTGATGTTCTGTCTTCCAGGCACGGACGTCAAAGATGCCAAAGTGATCAGTGTTTCAACAGGGACAAAGTGTATCAATGGCGAGTACATGAGTGACCGTGGGCTGGCACTGAATGACTGCCATGCAGAGATCATCTCCCGGAGGTCCCTACTGAGGTTCCTTTACACCCAGCTGGAGCTCTACTTGACGTGAGTGCAAAGCAGCAAGCAGCACAGCACCTGTAGGAAAGCGCACAGCCTTCCTTGTGCCTGTCAGCACACAGTAGTCACTGGCCCAGTGCTAGTGACTGTGTCAGGACTCCAGGGAGTGCTCTGTTCTGTGTGATATGCAGGTATCAACATAGACATATGTGCAGGGACCAGTAAGATTGTCACATGGCTGTAGATTCCAGGTCTGCTTTAAGGCTGTGAGGTTTTGTTCTGTGCAGTGTGGACACACATGGAGATTCCTAAACTGCCCATGAAGTGGGCAGAGCTAATCCAGTGTTCACCTTTGTTCCTTTTTTGGCAGCTCTAGATTGAACCCAGACCCTTGCTCTAGGCCACAGCCCTATTGCTTTTATTTTGAGACAGGGGCTTACTATATTGCCCAGGCTGGCCTTGGACTTTATATTCCTTGCCTCAGTCTCTTAAGTAGCTAGATCATAGGTGTGGGCCACTGCACAGCTGTCTGTATAATGCCACTTCTCATACCTGCATTTCAGCTCTGCTGTCACCTGAGAAGGAGCAACCACTTATTTGATGACACGTCCATTTCAAAGTGGCACTGTTAGTTGCCATAAACCTGACAGAATTCCAGGCCTGGCTTCCCTCTCTACTGCTGAAAATTCTGGGCTCTGAAAATCATTCTAAACATGACATCCTAACTGTCCACAGAGATAAGAGTCACTTGTCCAACTTTTCCTTGCAGTAGCAAAGACGACCAGAAAAGATCCATCTTTCAGAAGTCGGAGCGAGGCGGGTTCCGGCTGAAGGACACTGTTCAGTTCCACCTGTACATCAGCACCTCGCCCTGCGGTGATGCTAGGATCTTCTCCCCTCATGAGCCAGTGCTGGAAGGTACTATGGGTGTGAAGGGAGGAAGGGGACACCTGCCCAGTACAATAGCCTTTCAGCTTTTTGTCATAAATTCCAGCCTTGGATGTGAGTCTAATAGGATTCACTGTAACTGCATGAGTTCTTTCTTCCTAATTAATAGTTTCATTAAAAAATTTAATGGGTGAAAATTCCTGGTTCTGGTAAAAGGGAAGAGAAAAATGCCAGTTCTGCTTAACCTATAATGAGAGGGTGGTTTTAGATGAGGAGTTGCGTGCACATTTGGTTTCTCACTGAAGCAGATGGCTGTGTCCTTCATGCTTCTGAGTTGTAAGCAAGGGGGAGTCGAAAGTGAGGGTGGCTCTCCTGGGCAGCAGGCACTGAACAAAGCTGGACACAGTGGCTCACACCTGGCCTACCCTCTGCAGTGCACACCCTTGCTCCCAAGCTGAAGCATTGTTTACAGAGTATTTGCTTACATTATTTTCCTTGATTATAAAAGCAATATACAAAGATTTTATAATACAAGAAAAATTAAAATCACTTATATAACCTAGGACAAATTGCTGTAGATGTTTTGTACTTCCTGTGAATTTATTTTGCATCAATCTACTTTTATTTCTGAAATAAAATATAACCAATACCCGAGTGTCCATTTCCAGAGTTGGGAGAGCTTAGCATCTGTGCTGTGTACCTGCTCCTGCTCATCAATGATAGAAATAATCCTTTCAGCCACAGCTGCTTCCCCTTTTCCCCAGCACTTGAGAAGAACATGCTCATGAATTTTGTTCAATTTATGTCCTTTCTGCCTCATTTTATAAATTCATATTTTGTGTATTTGTTTATGTGTGTACATATGTACCACAAATGTACATACATTTATGTAGCACATTATATATTTGTATGTTATTGTTAGATATGTCTTTCCAGTTATTGAAACTAAGTAGATGGTTTGCTCCCTGTAGGTTCTGAACGCCCTGCTTTTCTCTTAGAACCAGCAGACAGACATCCAAATCGTAAAGCAAGGGGACAGCTACGCACAAAAATAGAATCCGGGGAGGGGACAATTCCAGTGCGCTCGAACGCCAGCATCCAGACTTGGGATGGCGTGCTACAGGGGGAGAGGCTGCTTACCATGTCCTGCAGTGACAAGATTGCCCGGTAAGGGTCCCAGCCTGGTAACCACCTCTGCCCCACAGCTCCTTCCTGCCCTTCTCAGAGACATTCTGTCATGACTGTTCTCTAGGGTGTTCCCAGTGTGCTCCAGCCAGGCTCCTCAGAGACACCTGGTAAGATAAGGGGACCTTACCCAGTAGGACCCATCTTTCCACGCCACCTCCTTCAGAACAAGGATCTCACTGGCATCTGGGTTAGACCAAAGGGAAGAATGTACCACAGGCTCTGACATCTAAAGCAAATACAAAGGATTTCCTCATCAACAAGTCTCACTTGTGGGTGTAGTTTCATCAGTCTCTGAGAGTTAGCATTGTGGGTGATGACACAGTAGGGATCACATGAGTTTGTAGTGACCCTCTGCCCAAGCACAGAGCACCTCCCAGAGCACTACACTTTGGAGAGCCATGCCAGCCCTGCCCCCAGGATGTACTGAGATGTCTTTGAGACTGGGTGTGGTAGCATGCACCTCTAATCCCAGCACTTGGGAGGCTGATCTGTGTAGTGAGACCTGATAGAGCCCGTAGACCGTCCTGAAAAAAAAAAAAAAAAAGCAGCAGAAGTTACATGAGCAAGTTGTCGAAGACATAAGATCAAGTCCTGTCTTCTCAGGCTCCTCCCTAGGGTGTCCAGAGTAAGCAGCTGTGGAATGCTATCAAGGGTGCTGAGAGTAACACATAAATTTGTGCATAACACATCTTAAGATCAAGGGAAGGAGATCTCACTCACTATACTCAAGCCCTAAGAACCTCACACTTGCATCCTTTTAATTGTTTGCAAGCCTGTTGTGTTGATTTCCTCTGAGGGGTCCTGTCAGCACTGGATTAATCTACAATGCCTGCCCTTCTTTCCTTGCACAGGTACATGCCATGTAGCCCTTACATGTTTCAGATTTGGGAGGTTTTTGGACTTTGGAATATTGAGCATTCCTAATCTGAAAATACTGAATCCAAAATACTTCAGGATCTGAAACTCATCAGGGATGCTTGGTTTGTCCCTACTGGGGTATCTTCACTCCTTGTGTGTCCTTCTGGTCCAACTTCCACCTGCATTTAAGTGACTGTGTTGTGTGTGTTCATGTTTGGAAGCACTCAGTGGTGTATGTGTTGTTCGTCTTAGCCACAGTGTGATCTTGGAGGCCTCTCATTTCTCCTGTTTTCACTCAGCCCTGTACTTCTGTTCACAAGAGACCCTGGGTTTCCTTGAACTCCCTGCTCCTGTAGTCCTGACTGTCCTTATACATGGCTTATCCCGGTCTCTGAGGCTGGTCCCAGGCTATACACAGGGCTACACAAGTGGTTTTGCAGAATGGCAGACTGCTCCCCAAAATGGTAATGTCCTTGATCCCACACCAGCAGTGTGTTCAGTGAGTGTACCCTACATTTTGTAAACAGTATCTCATGGTTTTGAGTTGCACTCCTCTTAAATCCTCTTTACTCCATTTGACCTCAACCATTAGCATACGTAAATACAAAAATATATAGAAGTATGCAAATGTCACCAGAAATTCCCAAGTCCCCTGTTATATCTGGGGATGCTGAACATTTTTTCTAGGTGTTTTGTGACCTTCCATTGGCCACCTTCTCTGACGCACCAGTTTTATGTCCTTTACCCCTTTATCTTTAGGCCACATGGCTTTGTGTTCACACCCTGTAGAGTCCTTTTCATAGCTGACATCACTATAACCCTTAAGCCTTGGAAAACCCTATCTCCCCTGTTCTTTTCCCCATAGGGTGATCTTCTCCCCCTGCTAAGGATCATTTGACTCACACATGAGGTTTTATTTGTGGGTTGTCCATTGTTGGAACACACTATTAAGATTCAGATGCTGGATTAGTCTGTTTTTCACAACTATAATGAAATACCTGAGATGTTACTTTATAAAGAAAAGAGGTTCATGTAGTACACAGTTTTGAAAGCAGTAAGTCGAAAGAGCATGATGCAGACTCTTATGAAGGCCACATCCCAGTGGGAAGAAAAAGGGAAGCCAAACCAACACAGTACCACTGGAATGGGAGTGTGAGGGAGGGCTGTGACCTCTGCTGGACCATGTGTCATGAAAGAGGTGAGCCAGTGTAGATGTTCTGTAGCAGCAGCTGTCTGCAGCCAGGATGAGGCCCACAGCACACCAGATCCACACAGGCCAGAGGGAAGAACAGCCTCTCCCGCCAGCACTGTGCCCCTCACTTAGGCAGGTTCTCTGACAGGACAGAAAGCTCAGGTGTGAAGTAAAACAGATAACTTTGATTGAGCTAGTTTCTAATTTATTTACCAAAGCCACATATACCTAATTGAAAACAAAATCCATGGAGTTGGATTTAGAGAGCTATCCAGATTATGGCCTCACTACTCTCACTACTCTTTGGACTGGGTCCAAACATAATTAAACTGAATAGATTGAACTTATTGAAAGCAGAATCTAGAAAGATCTTTGTACAAAAAACAAACTCTCTTTACTCCATTTGACCTCAGCCATTGCCATGTATACATATAGAAATATGTAAATGCTACCAGAAATTCCAAAGTCCCCAAAAACAGGTCCAAAGGGCACTGACAGATAAAAAGTAAAATGACAAATGACTGAATGGTATGAAATAATAAAAGAGGAAGTAAAAAATACTTGGTGAAATCAAAGATGATATAACTGAATGACAGAGGAATTAATAAATACATGCATTTAATGAATAAAATAGAAAATTAGAAAAGCTCACCAAAATCATTGGAAACATGAATTACAAATTTACCTAATAATGATAATGATAATAATAATAATAATATAATGATAGAGCTGGTAAAAATATGCCATACAGAAATTATAGAGATAAAATTCTATTTAATATATGAGTAGTAGAAGTAATCAATGTGAGCCAAGAAGACAGACCTGATGCAGAGGACCATATACTCAAATAAACTCTAAAAACAAAAAGGGAGTAAGGAAAATTGATCCAAAAGCTACCAGATGATGCAAAGAAGGCTAACTTAAGACTAATAAGAGCTGGAGAAAAATCAGGACAGCACACATAAAACAAAACATCTGGTCACAAATACCATACCAGAGAACTTTCCAAATGTGACAAAAGAATTCAACATACAGGTAAATGAGGCATGCAGAACATCTCATAATCATGACCAGAGAAGATTTTCTCCAAGACATGTCATCATAAAGTCCCAGAAGTCCACATTAGGACAGAATCTTAAAAGCTATGAGAAAAAAGCAAAAAATCACTTGCAAGAGTAAACCCATTTGAATTGCAGTAGACTTCTCACTACAAACTTTAAAGGCCAGAAAAGCGTGAAACAAAGTGTTTCAGGGTCTTAAAGAAATAACTTTCAACCCAAGTTAATATATACTGAAAAGCTATCTTTCAAAATTCTTAGAGAAATGAGGGCATTCCATGACAAAGAGTACCTTAAGAAATACGTGAGAACTAAATTAGCATTCAAAAAAATTCTCAAGGATATTCTAGATAAAAACCATGAAGCCAACAAAACCAAAAGTCTGATGGTATGAATACATCAAGCAAGATGACTAAACAAAAGGGAAAACTGAATCAACAGAAGGATAATGCAATGATAGGAAAAAGTAATGCCTTTCAGTAGTAACTCTTGTTGCAAATGGCCTCTTCTCCCCAATCAAAAGACACAAATTGGCATATTGGATCAAAAAACAAAACTAAGTGGTATGCTGCATACAAGAGATACATCTAATTAAAAAGAAATTCATGAACTAAAATCAAACAGATGATAAAAATATTCAACATGCATTGAGGCCTTAAAAGCAAACAAGGCTAGCATTCTTATTTTCAGACAAAGTAAACCTCATGCTAAAATTCATCAGATGAGGAGGCAAAGCTGATCAGAAGAGGTACACCTCAACTCCCTACTTTCACAAATAGATCAGCTATACAAAAAAATTAGTATAGAAATATCAGATCTGACCCACACTTTCAAATGTATAAACAATATATATGTCTACAGAGTATTCTGTAACACTACACAAAATACACATTCTCTTAGCACACATGTAACTTTTTCCAGAACAAATTGCATGCTAGCCCATAAAGAATTGAAATGATCATGTGTGTTATCCGATCATAGTGCAGTAAACCTAAAATCAGTAGCAAAATAAAATATAGAAATTATGCAGATACATGGGAATTAAACAGCACTCTTGAATAATTACTGGGTCACAGAAGAAATCAAGAAAAAAAATTAGTTCTCTGCCAGTATGGTATAGGCTGAGCCAGACACTGCAGTACCTCCCCATGTGCTAGCAGAGCCTAGAATCTCTTAGGACAGCAGTTACAGAACTAATGGCTCCTAACAGACACAGGCTTCCAAGATCATAGTTTATAGTATGCCCAGGTGCTGAGTTCTGCTTAAATTGATTAAACCTACATAGGCTTTTATTCTGCATAAGAAAAGGGCCCTGAGGCCTTTAGTCATTGAATATTTCAGCTTTTTCAGAAGAGAGGGAAATTTTCTTTTTTTATTTTATTTTATTTTATTGAAGAACAAATAGCAATGAGACAGTTTAAAATCAAATTAGAACAGATTCAATAATTAATACATTATATATTGTTTTCATAGTGGTTTTTTGTTGTACAAAGTGCATACATGATATTCTACTTACAAACACTGTTAGAGTTGATGCCTCTAATCAATAAATTAAGAAAATGTACCTGTATACCTATCTTTTTTTTAAAAGCTAAATTATAGTAGTTTCAATAATTAATACTTTTTACATTGTTATCTTCCTAGTGGTTATCTATAGTACAAGAAGCAGACAGGATATCCTGTCCAAACCATTAGTGCAAGTCTTTCTTCTCATAGAATTATGCAAAAGTACTGCATATTTATCCTAATTGTACTGTTCATACAAACATAGAATGGTTCTTCCTTTGTATACCCTTTTTTTTTTTTGTTTAGTCCTGTCAGAGATGGGCATTCTATTGTCATTCAATTATTTATTTTTAATTTTTTTTTCATCTTTTTGAGACAGGGTCTCACTATGCAGTTCAGGCTGGCCTTAAGCTCACTTTGTAGCTCAGGCTGGTCCTAAACTCACAACAATCCTCCTGCCTCAGCCTCCCAAGTGCCGAGATTATAGGCATGAGCCACCACGCCCAGCCCATGTCATTCAATTATTATAGGTGCTTAAATTCAGCGAAACATTCCAACACAGTTCAGCAGTCCACAATAATAGTGGGTTAACTGAAGAAGTTGTTGACTAGAGCCATTTACAGCTCAGCTTATTATTATGGCCTTATTTTATATACCTTGTTTTTATACTTTTCTGCTGGATGGTAAAGACCCAGATAAAGCAAGACCTATTTAACAAAAAAATGTAACTTTTGTATCTGATGAGGTCACTGAAGTCCCCGCAGGGTTTACCTTGTAATCCTGTACCTCACTTTGTATATCCTTTGTCAGTGTCAGCCATGTGGATGAGTCAGTTTGCTCTCTGTGAAAGACTGAAAGTTTTCTGTCCATATGACTCTCCTTGGGTACACTATAGATCATCGATCACATTCCTTTGTGGCTGCATAATCTCCTTGATCAGAAAATCTGGGGCACAACTGAGTTCCATGATGTTATAGTACAGGTTCTTCTATGTCCTGAGTCCACTAACCTTGAAAGGCTAGGGCCAAAATGTTGGCTGACCTTGCAGCCCTTCCATTTCTCCAATTTTTGATCTGCAAACTTAAGTTGTTAACCATCCAGAAGAGAAACTGATTATTACCCTGCAGCATATGCGGTTGAGTTTACCCTATCTGAGTAAATTCTTTTTAGTTGTTGTTATACCTTTCTATTTGTATTTCTTCTCTTGATTTCTTATATAGGGAGACTATACAATATTTGCATATGTGGGTCTGGTTTATTTCACTTATGAGTACATGTTTGAGTGGTATCCACTTCAATATAAATGCTTCAAGTTTATCGTTCTTTATAGCTGAGTAATACTCCATTGTATAAAAGTACCACATCTTTTTCAACCATTTCTCATGTGATGGACATCTTGGTTGTTTCCAAGATTTTGCTATCAGAAATTGTGCTGCTATAAACATACCACATATATCACTATGATATGATGTTTTCAGTTCCTCCGGGAAAATTCCAAGTAGGGAGATAGCTGGCTTGAATGGGATTTCCAGTCCTAGTTTTGAGGAGTCTCCACACTGATCTCCACAATGGTTGTATCAGACTACATTCCCACCAGCAGTGGAGAAGTATTCCCTTTTCTCCACATCCTCTCCAACACTTGTTGTTCGTTGATTTGTTTATGATAGCCATTCTTTCTGGAGTGAGATGGTGTCTCAGTGTTGTTTTAACTTGCATTTCACAGATGGGTAGTGATGTGGAGCATGTTTTCATATATTTGTTTGCTTCTTTAATTTCATCCTCTGAGAAGTGTGTATTCATCTCAGATGTGCATTTCTGGACTGGGTCTTTAAATTTGAGGGCCCTAATGTATCTTAGTTCTTTATAAATTCTACAGAGCAGACCTTTGTCTGAGTGCTTATTAAGAATTTTTTCGAAATTTGTGGGTTGTCTTTTCACTTTGTTGATTATTTCTTTTGACATGCAAAAACTTCTCAGTAAGAGTCGATCCCAGTTGTTAATACTTTCAAGTGTTTCCCGTGCAAATACATATTTGTTCATGAGCTCTTTACCTACGCCTATGTTTTCAAGAATTCCTCCTACTTTCTCTTCCAAGAGATTGTTTCTGTTTTAATGTTTAGATCTTTAATCCATTTTGACTTTAACTTAGTGCATGGTGATAGACTGGGTCAAGTTTTAGTTTTCAGCATATGGACAGCCAGTTTTTCCAGCAGCGTTTATTAAAGAGTCTATCTTGGGGCCAAGGAGATAGCTCAGCAGAATAAGTGCTTGCCTGGTAAGTGCAAGGGCCTGAGTTCAATCCCCGGTTCTGCCAAAAAGAAAAAATAAAAATAAAAAAAAATAAAAAAATAAATAAAGAGTCTATCTTTCTTCCAGTAAGCATGTTTGGCCACTTTTTCAAAGATCAAGTGGCTGAGTATGTTTGTAGAGGCCTCTGCATTTTCTAATGTATTCCATTGATCCTCAGGTCTATTTTGTTGCCAATACCAGTAGCTTTGTAGTATAATTTCAAGTCAGGGATTATGATGCCTCCTGCCTTGTCTTCGTTGGCTAGGATTGCCTTTGCTATTCTAGGTCTTTTCTGGTTCCAAATAAATGTTAGGAACAATTACTCTAGGTCTGGGAGGTATGGTGGTGGCAGTTTGATAGGGATTGCATTAAATCTGTACAACAATTTTGGGAATATGGCCATCTTCATGATGTTGGTTCTTCCTATCCAGAAGCAGGGAATATCTTTCCATTTTCTGGAATCCTCTATGATCTCTTTTGGTACTATAATTTTCAATGAAAAGATCTTTGACTTCCTTGGTTAAGAGAATTCCAAGGTATTTCATTTTCCGTGGTGTTATTGTAAAAGGTATTGTTTCTAGTTTCCCTCTCAGTGTGTTTGTTATCTGTGTAGAGGAATGCTATTGACTTTTGAGTATTGACTTCGTATCCTGCTATGCTACTGGATTTGTGTATCAATTCTAATAGCTTCTTGGTGAAGTTTTTTAGGTCTTCCAAGTAGAGTATCATGTCATCTGCAAATAGTGATAATTTAACTTCTCCTTTACCTATTCTTATTCCTTTTATTTCTCCATCTTGTTTAATGGCTGTAGCTAATGATTCCAAAGCTATATTGAATAGGAGGGGTGATAGAGGACTTCCTTGTCTTATACCAGATCTAAGAGTAAAAGATTTCAGTTTTTCCCCATTTAGAATTATATTAGCCGTTGTCATAGGTGGATTTTATCAAATTGAGGTAGAGGCCTTCTATTCAAATTTTCTGTAGGACTTTGAACATAAATGAGTGTTGGACTTTGTCAAAAGCCTTTTCTGCATCAGTTGAGATGATCATGTGGTTTTTAGATTTCAGTCTATTAATATAGTGTATTACATTTATAAATTTACAAATATTGAACCATCCTTGCATCCCTGGGATGAATTCTACCTGGTCATGGTGTATGATCTTCTTGATAATTTGCTGTATTCTATTTGCTAGGATTTTATTGAGGATTTTTGCATCTATGTTCATGAGTGAGACTGGCCTGTAGTTCTCTTTTTTAGTTGTGTCTTTCCCTGGTTTTGAAATCAGTATAATACTTGCCTCCATAAATGATTTTGGGAGGACTTCTTCCTTTTCAAATTCACTGAAGAGTTTGAGGAGTGTAGGGATTATATCTTCTATAAATTTTTTATAGAATTCAGTTGTGAATCCATCAGGACCTGGAATTTTCTTTGTCGGCAGGCTTTTTATTTTGTTTTGTATTTCATTAGCTGTTATTGTATTATTGAGAGTTGTTATATCTTCTTGATTCTGTTTTGGTAATTTGTACCTTTTGAGGAATCTGTGCATTTCTTCTGTGTCTTCTATTCTGTGAGCATAAAGATTCTCGAAGTAGCTATTGATAATCTTTGAATTTCCACTGGGTCTGTGGTGATTTCACCTTTTTCATTCGTTATTGCTTGTATTTGAATTTTTTCTTTCCTCTTTTTGATGAGATTAGCTAGGGGCCTATTGATTTTGTTTAGTCTTTCAAACAACCAGCTTTTTGATTTGTTTATTCTTTGAACTGTTTTTTTCATCTCAATTGAATTAATTTATGCTCTAATCTTTATGATTTCTTTCCATCTTTGGGCTCAGGGTTTGGTTTGCTCTTCCTTTTCTAGAGGAATGAGGTGCAACATTAGGGTGTTTATTTGTTCCTGTTCTGTTTTCCTAATGTGTGAGTTCATAGCTATGATTTTTCCCTCTGAGAACTGTTTTCTTCGCATCCTATAAATTCTGATAAGTTTTGGTTGAATTTTCAATGAATTATAGATATTATTGAATTTCTTGTTTAATTTCATCTGTGACCCATTGATTGCTGAGTAGGGTGTTGTTTAATTTCCATGTATTAAGGTGGTTTTTCTGGTTTCTTTTGTCATTTATTTCCAGTTTCATTGCACTGTGGTTATATAATATACATGAGATAATTTCTGTTTTCTTGCATATACTTAAGCATGACCTATGGATTAGTATGTGGTCTATTTTAGAAAGTGACCCATGTGCAGCTGAAAAAAATGTGCATTCAGCTGTGGGCGGGTAGAACACTCTGTGTATGTCCACAAGGTCCATTTGTTCCAAGCTCTGGTTCAGTTCTGCTACTTCTTTGCTAATTTTTTTGTCTGCTTGACCTATCTTTTTGAGATAAGGGGGTGTTAAGGTCTCCTATTAAGATTGTGGTCTTGGATATTAAATTTTTCATGTCTATTAAGATTTGTCTTATATAGTTGGGTGCTCCTGTGTTTGGTGCATAGAAATTTATGAGAGTTACCTCTTTCCCTATTAGATTTTTCATGTCTATTAAGATTTGTCTTATATAGTTGGGTGCTCCTGTGTTTGGTGCATAGAAATTTATGAGAGTTACCTCTTTCCCTTGAATTTTTCCCCTAACCAATATATAGTGGCCTTCTTTGTGTTGTTTGATCATTCTTGGTTTGAAGTTGAGACTGTCTGAGAACAGAATTGCTACTCCTGCTTTTTTCTGAAGTACTGGAGCATGTGGTATTGTTTTCCATCCTTTGACTTTAAGCCTATGAATGTCTTTTTTTGAGTTAAGTGTGTTTCTTGTATACAGCATATTGGGTTTTGTTTCCTAATCCACTGTGCCAGTCTATTTCTCTTAACTGGTGAATTGAGTCCATTTACATTGATGATTATAACTGAAATGTGTTGACTTATGGTTGTCATGTTATTTAGCTGCTGTTGTTTACTCCTTTTTGTCCTGTGTTTGTTTGTCCTGTTTAGTGGGTTACTTCTGTACTCATTTGTGGAGTTCTGCTCATTGTGGTCCCTCTCTAGAATATCTTTCAGTAGCCTATGTAGGGATGGCTTTGTCATCATGAAATTTTTTAGTTGTTCTTTGTCATGGAAGTATTTTATTTCTCCATCAAACTTTAAAGAGAGTTTTGCAGGGTATAATAATCTGGGTTGGAATTTGATTATATAGAGGACTTGAAGTACTCTGCTCCATGCTCTCCTTGCCTTCATGGTTTGTGAAGAGACGTCGGTCGTAATTCTGATGGATTTTCCTTTGAATGTGATCTGCTTCTTTTCTCTATTGGTTTTCAGTATATTATTCTTGTTTTAGATTTCTGGGATCTTGCCTATTATATGTCTCAGTGTGTTTTTAGTTCGGTTGAAGTTATTTGGCATTTTGTATGCTTCAGTTACCTGAATGTTAGATTGTTGCCTCATATTTGGGAAGTTTTCTGCTATTACTTCTGCCCATATTCTTTTTTTTTTTTTTTTTTTTTTTTTTTTTTTTTTTTTTTTTTTTGTTTTTTTTTTTTTTTTTTTTTTTTTTTTTTTTTTTTTTTTTTTTTTTTTTTTTTTTTTTTTTTTTGGTTTTTTTTTTTTTTTTTTTTTTTTTTTTTTTTTTTTTTTTTTTTTTTTTTTTTTTAATGTAGAACCAGGGATTGAACTCAGGTCCTTGTGCTTGCCAGGGAAGCACTTATTGCACTGAGCCATCTCCCTGGCCACCCATATTTTTTTTATATCATTCATATTGATTCCCTCTTTCTCATTGATGCCAATTAATCTCACATTGTTCATGTTGACATCATCTTGCAGGTGATGGGTTATTTTTTCCTGTATCCTCATTTTTTTTAAGAGATCCTTTCTTACCTTTTCACTAGCTGCACCAGCGTCTTCAAGATCTGAAACTCCGTCTTCACTTTCACTCAAATGGTTTTGTAGACTTGTGATTGAGATTTTAAGTTCTTCTGTATCTCTTTAACTCTGCTTCATGTGATCTGTTTCTTTCCTGTATTGCTCATTCAAGGAATCTGTCATATTTCAAATTGACAAAAATTTTTTTGTCAATGTCTTCTTTAGAGGTAGCTATTAATTCTTTTACTGCAAAGTTTTTTTCCAAATTGAATTTCCTCCATATATTTACAGAATTGATTCTCTACTTCAGATGCTATGATTTCAAATTTCTTTTTTTAGTTCAGAAATTATTTCTGCTTTGAGTTCCTCTTTACCTTTCTGCTGTTGTTTCTTTGCTTTCGATGCTATTAATTCATATGTTTCAGTTGGAATAGTGTTCTCTGCATTTGTTCTGGGTGGGCATTGGGTTTCCCTCATAAGTTTCTGGATTTTATTCATTACTTCAGATGCTATGTATTAATTTTTTTTTTTAAATTTCAGGTGTTAGTTCTGGTCTTAGTTCCTCTATACCTTTCTGCTGTTGTTTCTTTGCTTTTGACTCTGTTACTTCATTCTTTCCAGCTCTTCTAATGTCCTCTGCTCTTATCATTGGTGGGCTCGAGGCCTGAGATTGCATTTTGCTCCTTGTCTTTGTGTTTTTGTATAGCATTGACCTCTGACCTTTGGTGTAGAGCTTTAGTGCAGTTACAACCTTAGCGCTTAATGAGATTTGGGTGCCAATCTGTTAAGTTTGAGATTATCCAGTTATGCCTGGCCTGGATCTAGCTGTTGTGTTCAGCCCCTTTTTGCTGCAGCGCTTCTGGCACAGCTGTGTGCCTGTGGTTCCCCTCTGTTGTACCCCTGGCCCAGGGAGCACCAGGGAGCACCTTAGCTCTCCCACGCACTCATGCTCACCGGGCTGTGCTGGGCTGGATCAAGGGCCAGAAGAATCACAAAAATTCTCACTTGCTCTGCAGGCTTGGGGGCAGGGGCCCCAGGGAGTTGCAGGGTGGACCTGGCTGGGGTGGATCAGGCCGAGAGAGTTTTAGAAATTCTTGCTGGCTCCGAGGTCTTGGAGAGGGGGGCTCCTTAGAAGGCGCACGCTGCTGGAGGCACACAGGGAAGCCGAAAGTTCAGGTGGATTGGGCCAAGAGAGTCCCAGAAGTTCTCACTCTCTTGGCAGGCCTGGGGGCAGGGGCTCTGTGGAGTTGCAGGGCAGGCTGGGGGAAATTTTCTTGTAATTTCTTTTTGGAAGATAAAAGGAAAGAGACCTTGGGGTTGGAAGGCTGGACTGTTGAGCACATATGTATCTTCTCTGTGTTGGAAACACTGGTGCTGTGATGGTCGGCGGGATAGGAGTCCTGACTCTTGGGGTTAATTGCTAGGGATAAGGATTGCACAGGACTGATGCAGCAGTGAGCTGGTAAAGGCCTATGCAGGGAGGCTTTGAGAACTGTCGGGGGATGAGGCTCCCTCTGCTTTGGAGGGCTTGGGAGATGTGGAATGATGGGCCCTAGAGAGGTGTTGCGGTGTGTGTGGAGTGGCCAGACAGCCCGTGTGCCTGCAGGGACATGCAGGAGAGATGGGGGGAGGGGGCATTTATACCTGATCTAGCCATGATAGTGGCCAGAATTCAAACCCTGGGTGCTATTGACTCTCTCCTGGTGCTTTAACAGGAGTGGAGGCTAGGAGAACCTAGCTGGTGACTTTGCTGGCAGCCCAGGCTTCCTCAGGCTTATGTGGTTTTTGACTCATTTTCACACCCACTATCAAGTACATCAAAGCACATCCAAACAGAAAAATTAGTTTATTTGACAACATGACCAAATTGAGAACAGCTAGTCTGACCACACACACACACACACACACAGAGGCAGATGCACATGCAGAGGTACTCCATCTCAAAGGGGATGGGACAAAGCCAGGAAGCTTCCCCAGGTACATCGGCCAGGTCCTAGAGGACAGAGAGTGGAGCCCTCCAGAGTCAGGCCAGCATGACACTTTACTCAGCTGTGCAGAAGCTTGGAGAGAGAGGGTTATATTGTTTCTCAGTTTTTGTTTCTTTTTCTTTTTTTTTTTTTTTTTTTTGTGCGGAACCGGGGATTGAACTCAGGCCCTTGTGCTTGCCAGGGAAGCACTTATTCCACTGAGCCATCTCCCCAGACCCATGTTTCTCAGTTTTTGAAGATCTACTTTATCGTACCAGAGTTTGTTAAACCAAGTGCCCCAACTGCAACCCAAAACTCACTTATTTATCATAAAGTACCAATACTGCGATTAAACCTGAATGCTTGGGTGCTGGGGTGACTTGTCTTGGAAGCCGACAGAGGGCTCTGTGTGTTCACAGTGGCACCCCTGCTATATGTTCACCACTGCTTCTCTGGATTGCAGTTTCCTCTTTGGTTTATTTCAGCCATCAGTCTTTATCTTGTATTGCAATATTTTTTTTTTCATTTCTTTTATTAGTACATGTTTGTAGTGCATGATGACAACACTTATCATAAGCAGTTGGTGCATGGACATAAAACATCTGCATTCTTTTTCTGTTTTTCACCCCCTAGCTCCTCTCTTCCCCACCTCCTTCCAAATCTTGGTCCCCTTCCCATTTGAAAAGCTCTGTTTTCATCATTTTCCCCCTTCACTACTTTTTTCCCATCCCCTTTCTCTCCCTTTCTTCCCATCTCCTATCATCTCTTCTTTCATCCATTTGAAAAAGTTCTCCCTACTTTTATCTATGTTCTATTCCTCTTTTTCTCTCTTATGTGTGTGTGTGTATTTTTTAGTTTCTCATATAAGGGAAGCCAGGAGATATTTAAGCTTATGTGTCTGGCTCATTTCACCTAATATTATGGTCTCAAATTGCATCCATTTGCCTACGAATGTCTTATCTTTTCTTTATGCCAGAGAGGTATTCCATTGTATGTAAATACATTTTCTTTATCCATTCCTCCATTGCTAGGCATATAGGCATTTCCAAAATTAGATATTTTAAATTATACCACTGTAAACATGGCTATGCATATGTCACTATAATATGATTTCTTTAATTCTTTTGGGAAGATAACTGGAAGGTGAATAGCTAGTTCAAATCAAGTTTCCATTTTTAGCTTTTTGAGGAATCTCCATACTGATTTTCATAGTGGTTGTACTAGTTTACATTACCACCAGCAGGGCAGAGGAATTCCTTTTCCCCCCACACCCTTATCAGTATTTATTATTTTTTGATTTCTTGATGATAGCCATTCTTTCTGGAGGGAGATGGTATCTCTGTTGTTTTAATTTGCATTGTTCTAGTGGCCAGAAATGTCAAGTATTGGTTCATATATTTTTTCAGCCACTTGCACTCCTTCAGAGAAGTGTCTTTTACTTGCTCATTTTTTTGATTTTTTTCAAATTTTATTTTGGAGGGTCTAATTTTTTCTGGCTTTTTATATATATTCTAGATGTGTTCTCCATTCTGTAAGTTGTCTCTTGACTCTACCGGTTATTTCTGCTGTGCAGAAAATTTTAAATTTGGTATGATCCCATTTGTTGATTCTAGGTAGTATTTCTTATGCCATTGGAGTTCTATTGAGAAAATTCATACCCATGCTTATGTCTTCAAGAGTTTTATTATTTCCCAGAAAATTGTATTTGTGTTTTTTTGGGTTTTTTTTTTTTTTTTTTTTTTTTTTTTGGCGGAACCAGGGATTGAACTCAGGCCCTTGCACTTGCCAGGGAAGTGCTTATTCCACTGAGCCATCTCCCTGGCCCCCTGTGTTTCTGTTTTAATATTAAGGTCCTTTATCTGTTTTGATTTTAGCTTAGTGCATAGTGATACTCAAATCTTCTGCATGTGGATGGCCAGTTTTCCCAGTACCATTTACTAAGGGGCTGTCTTTCTTTTAGTGTGTTTTTGGCCTTTTTGTCAATGATCAAATAGTTGAATCTGCCTATAATTGTTTCTGTATCCTCTTTTCTGGTCTGCTGATCCACATCCCTATTTTTGTGCCAGTACCATGCTGTTTTAATTATGGTGGTTTTATGGTATAACTTCAAATCTGGATTTCTTTTGCTTTTTTGGATCTTTCATGGTTCCATATGAATTTTAGGATTGTTTTCTGTAGTTATTTAAGAAATGTTGCTTGGTATTTTGCTTGGGATTGTGATATATGTCTTTTGCAAGTATAACCATTTTAATTATATGGGCTCTGCCTACCCAGGAATAGGATATATCTTTCCATTTTCTGATGTCCTCTTTGGTTCCTTTTTCAGTGTGATATAGTTTTCTTTGTAATTGTCTTTCATTCCCTTGGTTAGTTTAATTCCCCAGAATTTAATTTATCTTAATGGTATTTTGATTAGTATTGTTTTCCTAACCTCTTTCTCATTGAGTTCATTATTGGTATGTAAGAATGCTATTGATTTTTGTATATTTTGTATCTTGCTGTATTTCTGAATTTAGTTATTAATCCTAGGGGGGTTTTGGTGCAATTTTTTGGATCTTGTAAGTTGAGGATCTTGTCACTTGCAAATAATTAAAATTTGACTCTGCTTTTTTGTATATGTATTTCTTTTATTTATTTCTCCAATTGCACTGGCTAACATTTCAAGGACTATATTGAACAAGAGTGAACATCCTTGTCTTTTTTTTTTATTGAAGAACAAGTAGCAATGAGAGTTTCAAATTAAATTAGTAGGGCAGATTCAACAATTTATACATTGCACATTGTTTTTGTAGTGGCTTTTTGTTGTACAAGGTGCATACATGATACCCTATGTACAAATACTATTAGAGCAGATGCCTCTAATCAATGAACTAAGGGAATGTAGCTGTATACCTTTTTTTTTAAAGCTGAATTATAGTACAGTTTCAATAATTAATACTTTTTACATTGGTATCTTCCTAGTGGTTATCCATAGTAAAAGAAGCAGGCAGGATATCCTGTCCAAACTATTAGTGCAAGTCTTTCTTCTCATAGAATTATGCAAAAGTACTGCATATTTATCCTAACTGTACTGTTTGTACAGACACAGAATGGTTCTTCCTTTGTATCCTCCTTTTTTGGTTGTCATTCAATTTTTATAGGTGCTTAAATTCAGCAAAACATTCCAACACAGTCCAGCAGTCCACAATAATAGTGGGTTATCTGAAGAAGTTGTTGACTAGAGCCATTTACACCTCAGCATATTATTATGGCTTTATTTCATATACCTCATTTTTATACTTTTCTGCTGGATGGCTAAGACCGGGCTAAAGCAAGATCTATATAACAAAAACTGTATCTGATGAGGTCACTGAAGTCCCCTCAGGGTTTATCCTGTAACCCTGTACCTCACTGTGTAGATCCAACATCCTTGTCTTGTTTGTGATTTAGAGGAAAAGCTTTCAGTTTTTTACCAATTAATGTGATATCCAGCCTGAATCTTGATAGCCTTGAAGTGCAGTGCCATCAGCCTAATACTGCCTCGGAATGCATTATTTCTTCCCTGACAACATTACCAGTCACCAGCTATGGGATGTTGCCCCTTAGAGCTGAGATAGCTGTTCCTGGTGGTGGTCAGCCATGCTGGACCCCACACTGGAGGGTACGTGACAGATAGGGCCAAATCCTTTACAAGAGATTTACAAAGATTCTATTTCTAAGCTTAATTTCATGTTGTATCTTGTAGGTGTTAACACCTTAAAATGTTACACCTTTATAAATCAGACCTGCATAAGTAAACATTTTATTGACTCCCTAGTGTAAAAAAACTGAAAGAGTAAATACAGTCCCAAAGGTACAACAGAAATTGTGAAAGGGAAAGAAACTGCTCAAAAAGAAACATCTGGAATGGTGGAAAAAAGGGAAAAAAAAAATAGAAGGAAGGGGGCAGAACATGCAAGATAGCTGAGATAACTATACTACTAATTTCTGTTGGTTTACTGAAAGGAAGAGTTAGCTGGGGAGATAGCTCAGTAGAATAAGCGCCTGCCTGAAAGGGATAGTTAATGCCTAGTTGCTTGGTCAATTTTGCATACCTATGTCTGGTAATTTGAACAATTACTTTGAAGGTAGCTGTAAGGTTCTTCCTGTAGCATGAAAGAGAAGCAGGAGAGAAGTAAAATCCTTTATTTCTCAGTGCGGTAGGACTGCTGAAGAGAAGCAAGGACCCTTAGGAAGGAGGCAGGGACACAAAGAACTTATCGGGCTAGGTTGGGGGTGGAGTTTGCATGAGTTGTACAGTGTCATAACAGGTGCTGATTGAGGATATTGAGGCTAACCAGAAGGAAGAAGACAGAATCAGTCTAGAAGCAGAAAGTCATTGATCTTGGATCCCCCAGCCATGCTAACTCACCGCCATGATGATCTTGTTGTATGGGTACAGAAGTAATAACAATATGTAATATAAGAACCATTGTTAATTTAACAGCATCTGTTTTTGAAATTCTGCATCATTTTATAGTTTTTTATTTTTATTATTTTTATAGTTTTTAAAAATTCTCTTTTTTTATATATTTAGTAAAGGGTATACAGGGTCTCACTACACAGATCAGACTCGTAATGATCCTATCTGTTTTTCAGCCTCCCAAGTGCTGGGATTACAGGCATGTGCCACAACTCCCAGTCTCAATTGCCATCTCAGCATGCCCAGGGACAGGACTTGCACAGCAGGCTGGAGATGGAATCTCCCACCCCATCATCTGCCTAAACAGACACTTTAATCCTCTGAGCTATCTGACTGGCCCTAAAATTCTCTTTAAAATAAAAAAAAAAAAAAAAACTTCGGCAGAAAATAGTTAAAAATATAGAAACTAATGTTCAACTGAGAAGAATAAAATCTAGTTTTTGTCAAAAAAAAACCCAACAATAGGTGCCGGGGAGATGGCTCAGTAGAATAAGTGCTTGCCTGGCAAGCACAAGGGTCTGAGTTCAATCCCCAGTTCCACCAAAAAACAAAACAAAACAAAACAAAAAACCAACAACAACAAACCAATTTGACCTATAAAACAAGTTGGATTCTGTCAGAAAGGTACATTTAGCATGTTTTTAGAGTCCTTTCCATACAAACTAATTTGAGTTTACATTTGGGAAGAAATGACATTCTTTTATCATATTTTCATCACTGAATTTAGTAACACCTTTAGAATTTATTAGGTACACACAACAGAACTGTAAAAGTTTTGAATGCTGGCGCATGCCTATAATCCCAGCACTCGGGAGGCTGAGGCAGGAGGATTGTTGTGAGTTCGAGACCAGCCTGAGCTACAAAGTGAGCTTAAGGCCAGCCTGAACTGCATAGTGAGACCCTGTCTCAAAAAGACAAAAAAAAAAAAAA
>PVKA01008964.1:0-70502 GCA_004027165.1 Ctenomys sociabilis
TATAGTTTTGTAATAAACTACTTTCAGAATTCTATTTTATTTATCCACTTAGGATATATTTATTAAGGAGTTATTTTATCCTGGGATCTAGATGGGAGGCAAAGGGAAAACTAATATGAATGAAATGAAATACAAACTTCAAGAAATGTATAATTTTCTCTTACTATCTCATAGTATACTACCTTGGGATGGATAACTGTGTGTACTTTAGAATGTGGATTTTTTTTTCCACTACCCAAGGTATCTTTTTTTTTTTTTTTATATTTTAGGGCAGGGTCTACAGGGTGTTCAGGGTCTCACTACTAGATCGGACTTTGCGGTAACTGGCCTGTTTACAGCCTCCCAAGAGCTGGGATTGCAGGCGTGAGCCACCACACCAAATCTAAATTGATGTCTCACCATGCCCCAGGGGTTGAACCCCCAGCCCCTGCACCTACTTGCAGGCATGATTAATCTGCTGAGCTATTTGGTTGGTCTCCCAAAATAGCTTCTATTTGTTTGTTTTTAATACAGAATCTTGCTGTGCAGTTTGGACTTGCAGTGATCCTCCTGTGTCAGCCTCCCCAGTGCTGGGATTATAGGCGTGTACCACCACACCTGGTTTCAGTGGGCTGCATGGCTTGCATGGCATGCCCAGCGTTCTGGGTCTGGCATGGTATGTAGTACTGGAGATCAAACTTAGGACCTTGTGCTTGTCAGGCAGATGCTTATGCCACTGAGCTGTCTCCGCAGCTGCCCCAAATACCCTCTTGATGCTCCTTGATATGTACCTGACACTGTCAGCTTATATGTCAGGGTGGATCAAGCTGAATCTAAGGCTGAGATCAGGTCTTTGGTCTGATACATGAAGTGGTGGTTTTCACTTCTTCCTTTCCGGTGAGCAAAACATGTACAAATTACAGTGTTAGGTTTCCTGTTTCCTTCAGTTATTACAATGAAAAGTGACTGAACCAGTTTTGTGCGAATACTTGCTTTACTTTTGTTTCTGTTAAAATCATTTTAAAAGTATATAATAGAGTGTTTTCTTAGGATAGTACTCATGAATTATCCTGATGATTTTTTACTTCAGGAAAAAAGTTAAAACAACTGTTACCAGGATTGGAAAGGCAGAAATTTGTGAAGAAGTCAGGAAAAAAAATTGAATCAACTTCTTAAACCAAATACTACAATTTTTGAAAAGTACAATAGTCAGTTGATGTACCGAGGGGTGGTTTGGACCGATTTCTAACATTGTCCCTGAGCTACTCCAAGCAAATTTCCTGTCAAATCTGCATAAAAACAATGAGTTTACTAGGCAATTGCAGTGTTGCAAAAAGCCCCATAGTGTTCTGTTCCAACAAAGTGATTCTGTTGAGTATTAAAAAAAAATTCTGAAGCAGCTACCAACTAAATTTCATTTTATAGTTTTAAAGTCTGGTTATGGCCCATTCTGATCCTGTCCTGGATTAGAATCATCAATCCAGGTCAATAAAACCTTTTAAACAACGAACACTCCTGCAAGGATTAATCACGTGGCTGGGCAGACTGAAAGATGTAAGTATTTGGATGATGAAAAGGGAAGCTCATAGACCACAGTGCTGGGGAAACAGGCCTGCTTGGCGGTGAGCCTGCAAGAGACAGTGAAGGAAAGGAGGACCAAGATCCCAAGACACTTTTTTTTCATTTTGGAAGTTTGATTGGGAGGTTATTAAACCAAAGATAGCCAGCTTGTAGAGACCATGAGCTGTTCCTCTAAGAATAGGTGTGTATTCATTCATGCAGGTTCTGTCACCAACTTGTATGCATACCTGAGCAAGCTATTCAATTCATTTCAGTGTTCATCTTGCCAGAGTCCTTTTTTCATTTGCAGAATGAAGATCCTGGATTTCTTGATTTCCAAAGCTCCTTACGGCCTTACAGGTACAGGCACAGAGGGTCTTTTGCAGTTGAGTGAGGTCCAAGGAATGCCAGTGATGTCCAGAGCTGGATGTTTGGATTGGTTCTCTTCATCACAAATGATAAAGGGCTGACCTGATAAAAGAATGATAAAAAGGAGTTTGGTTTGGTGTTCCCAGTCTTGAGCAGCCTCTGCATTTTTGTTTAACATGTCAGGAGTGAGGTTCACTATCTCACCTACCGTCTTCAACTATAAAGGACTGACAAAATCGTGATGAACTCATTACAAAAGTCAAATAAAAGATGGTTTACAGGGCTGGTGATATATCTTGGTGGCAGAGAATTTGCCTAGTTTACATAAGGTCATGGGCTCAAGCCCTAGGATGACAAGGAAACTAACTGAAAAGAAAAATAAGGTTTAAACCTTAAAGAAGGGAGTAAGTTTCAGCAGAGAGACACACACATTTATTTGGGTCAGACTGAAGGACTTTGTCATTCTCCTTAAAGTATGAATTCTTTAAAATGTTCATATGTACAACTTCTTGTAAAATTTGAGATTTAAAGAAATTTTATATGTAACATCCTGAAAATTAATCTAGTTAAATCCCTGCTGATGCATTTTAAATAGTTCTATGCTTCTCTTCTGTTATTAAGGATGTGTAACTAATACTGTGAGAGCACAGAGTAGAGAAGGAGATAGTTTATAAATGTTAGAATCACTGTAATTAGTAGAAGGAAACATACAAGCTGCTTCATACAATGAAATACACATGAACAGTTTCTGTTTGCATCATGGGGGTGGATCCAAAAGAAACATGGAATGCAGAAGGAGCCAATTTTAAATATGTTTATTATTTTACCATATGGAACATATGGAAATAACTATATAGATACATACATCTACAAGTTATATAACTATGTCAACAAGTAATATTCAACTCTGAAGGAAGAGTTTTATTCCTTTTTCTGTTATGTCAGTTATTTCCAACATAGCCTTTGGTGCATTTTTAGAGTAGAAAGGATTTTTTTTTCTCATAAAGCAGTCAGGAGAAAGGCTTACCTTTGTTTGAGTCTGAGGATGAACTAATCACTTTTTCAAAGCAGTAACCGTCCATAAATGAAAACCAGATCACCTTACTGAATATATTTGGAGTCACTCTTTTAACAAATATTTATTCTTCTACTTCAATGGCCTGGAATTACATGAGCAGTAGGATAGTTAGGCAGGCACTTAGACCACTGAGCTATCTTCCCAGCCAGGAGTGGGAGGATAGTTACAAAGAGAAATAGAAGTCTCCTTGTCTATGAGGAATCTGTAGTGAAATAAGAACGTAAAAAGAAACAAATAGTAAAAGAGGCATGGAGTGAGACAAAGATTTTTTTTTCCTGCTGTGTAAATGTTCAAAAAAGGGTGGAATTCAGGGCTGTTACCTTGTG
This sequence comes from Ctenomys sociabilis, assembly GCA_004027165.1. Classification (NCBI taxonomy): domain Eukaryota; kingdom Metazoa; phylum Chordata; class Mammalia; order Rodentia; family Ctenomyidae; genus Ctenomys; species Ctenomys sociabilis. The sequence goes on from PVKA01008964.1 coordinate 3,313, forward strand.
TTGAATATGTCATGGGAATTCATTCCGTCCTTAGACCCATTCCTTAATGACTCTAAGATCCATGGTAGTTAATATCCTTGTTCTAGTGGAGTCCTTGTCCATAAAGACATCGCTGGGAGTGAACTCTTTACACCCAGGAGTGTTTGGTGATCTTCCTTCCCTTTTGTTTGACCCATCATTAATCAGATCAGTTAGATCTCTGTCTTGGAAATTCTCAAACTGAATTTTAGGAAAGAAAAGTGGTAACTGTCAGTGTAGTAATCCTGGGAAATGTGTGTCCAGAATCCTTATTTGTTACTTCTCATGCAACATGGAAGAAGCTGGGCCACAGTGGAAAAAATAAAAGAAAGTGAGAACTCTTGTAATTTTCCTCAGACCCAACTGTTCTCCTTTTTTCTTTTCTTTTTTTTGGTGCACGGTCTCACTATGCATGCAGCCCACATTCATAGTGATCTTCCTGCTTTTTGCCTCCCACGTGCTGGGATTACAGGCACGCAGCACCACGCCCGGATTGCATCGCCGGCTCAGCGCACCCGAAGGCGGGGCCGGCGGGGCTTGAGGAACCAAGGATCAAACACTGGTCCCTGCGCTTACCTAACAAGCGCTTAATCCACTGAGCTATACCGCTGGCCCTTGTTCTCCTCTTCCATAGGAAATGTTCCAGTATTCTTCTAATCCCTTGGAGTAGTTTAGCTTGAGTTTAGTCTTCTATCTCTTGCAAATAGAAAATAAATATTATGATCAAGGGGACTTTGAGCTCAGTATAAACAATGTAAATAAAAAAAAAAAGAATAGCGAAGTATGGAACAAAGTGTCAGAAAACAGAGCCTGAGGCAGGCGTATTTGTCCCACTACTTTCTCAAGAAGTGAAAGCCTAGGGAGCAGAGGTGAAGGAAAAGGAGAATGAGATCAGAAAAAAGGTGGGGAAATAAGAAGATATGTAATGGAGCTGGATGGACCCTGAAGTCAAGTAGAAAGTGTTTCTTTAGTTTAAAGGGGGAATGATTCATCCACTGACCCCTATTCATAGATGGGAAAACTTTATCTGGTGGGGACATGAATCCTCTCTTCTGGGTCACACCACATGGTTGTCTGGAGGTCCACAGTATCAGGAACAAAAGGAAATCCCTGAGCAAGAGAGGAGTAGTGAATGGCACAGGGGTGGAGCAAGCACATAAAAATTGTGTCTGCATAGAATTGATCAGAGTCCATTAAAAGATGAGTAAAACATTCCTCACTTAACATGATTGCCATGGCCAGCCAGATAGCTCAGCAGACTAAAGCACCTGCTTAGGCAGGGCACAGTGGCCGGGGTTCAATCCCCAGCATGCCATACCAGCCCCACCCTGGGGCATGCTGAGACAGTGATTGAGACTGGGTGTGGTGGTGCGCACCTGTAATCCTAGTGCTTGGGAAGCTGAAAGCAGGAGGATCACTATGAGTCCAATCTACGTAATGAGACCCTGTAGACCCTGTAGATCTTGTGCTAAACACATTAAAAAAAAAAAAAAAGACATGGTTTTCATAGTAATTAAATCTTGAAGCAAGTGGAGTACAAAGAGTGGTATAAGATAGCTCCTTGTAGATTATGGGATCCCAGAGGAAAGTGATCAACAATGTAGTGTGCCAAAGGAGTCACATGGAGAGAAAACATCCTTTCAGGCTTTCGCAGAGAGCAAATTGGTCAAGCAATGGCCATGACTCATCCACATGGCCGACACTGACAAAGGATTTACAAACTGCAGTACAGGGTTTCTGGGTAAATCCTGAGAGGATTTAATGAACTTTGTCAGATACAAAAGTTACATTTTTTGTTACATAAGTCTTGCTTTATTCTGGTCTTAACAATGAGCAGAAAAGTATAAAAATGAAGCATAAAAAGTAAAACCATATTAATATCCTGAGCTGTAAAAGGCTCAAGTGAACAACTTCTGACATTGCCAGTCTTACGGATACCCCACTACTATTATGGACTATTGGACTATATTGGATTACTTTGTTGAATTCATGTACTTACAATATTTGAATGGCAATGGAATACCCATCTCTGACAAAAGTAAACAAAAAAGGAGGACATAAATGAAAGACCATTTTGTAATGAAAAATATATATCTGTATATAAAAAATAGTTAGCATAGATATATAGCTACTTTCTCTTAGTTGAATGAGAAGAAAGTTTTGAACTTATAGTGTTTACACAAGATATCATTTCTGCATCTTGTACTATGAATAACCCCTATGAAGACAATATGCATTGTATTAATTATTGTAACTATTGTACTAACCTGTTTTGAAACTGTCTCAATACTATTTCTTTCTCAATAAAATTAATGTAAAAAATAAAAAAAGGTAGCTCCTGTCATTAGCATTCAGTAGGCTGTGGTTTTTCATACTCTTCCTCTTCCTCCTCTCCCTCCTCCTCCTCCTCCTACCACCACCACCACTACCACCACCACCATTAAATACCATAGAAAAAGTAACAATACAAAAGAAAAAGTATACGGGGGATAGTTTATTTGAAGAAGAATGGAAAAATGGAGAGAACAGATAGATACAACATGGAGGAAACAATTGAATGAATTATCCAGAATACTTTTGAAATTGCTCAGGTGAGCAGGTAAATAAAGCATGTTGCCATATTTTTAAAAATTGCATGGCTCTCTAGATTGTCTTTGGTTTTCATTTTTTGATGAAAAACAAAATAAATATATGACTATTAAAAATATTCCTATATGGAAGGAAAAGAAGTACAAATATTAACGACAACTGATTCCTGACCTTGGTGTCAGGGGCACTAATTCAAATAAATAGGCTCTCAGGTAAGTTGGAGGGCATAAGCCTTCTGTAAAGGGACACTTATTGCTCAGTGGCAGTTGATATAATGCCTTAGAAATCAGGCCATGTGCTGCCAGATCTCCTGGTTTTTGAAAGATAACTTAAATCCCAAGATTCTATGAAATCATCTACAGTTTAAATATTGGTTCAAATTTTTCTAAAATATGATGAGTATTAAAGACAATATATATATAAAGTCTTTCTCAAGCCATGACTGCTAACTTGTAATCTTTATGAATAGTACAGAGACCTTGGAAGCCAGGTTAAATACTATAATGTTTTGGGGTGCAGAACTACAGATTATTGATATTTGCGTATGAAGTACTGATGGTATCTTATTGGGGCAGACTACAGTACGACAGCATGTGTTCAAGGTATTATGAGACACAGCTGTAAGACAGTTAACTGAAAGAACCTATGCCCAATAAGGCTTCTTGAAGGTGACATTTGTTATCATTAGGCAGTAAGTTGAGATATCCTAAAACAGGACATTCAATCATCCATTTACACTCTAACAACTGTTGAGAATAGTCAAGGAACACTGCTCATACATTTGAAGGAAATGTATGTTAAGCTAGATACCATTTAGTTTCACGCTATGAGAATCAAAAAATAATAATATTCTCACTTAAGAGAAAAATGTTTAAGGAAGTAGAAAAAGATTATTTTCCAAACAATGAAATAGTTTATTTATTTAGAAAATGCTCACATTTTCAAATAGGAAAAAATATTTCAAGGACACAAGATTGCCTGCTCAGCTAATCTGTTGAACTTGTATTTATGAGATGTTGCTATGGTAACCTTGTATTTATGCTTTTTGCCTCTCAGGGAAGAGTATGAAAGTACGGCTGATCTTTCTCATTAAATATGACTATCTTTTTTAGTAAAAGGCAAATTCTGTTTCCAAGAAACAGCAGGGGATGTGTATATATCTTTCAGATTTATGTTGCATCTCAAGATCTTCAACATCTTTTTTTTTTTTTTTTTGTACCAGGGAATGAACTTAGGATCTTGCACTTTCCAGGCAGGTGCTTATGCTGCTGAGCTATCTCCCTAGCCCTTCAACATATTTTTGAGACCTAAAATTTACTTTTACTTTTTTATTTATTTATTTTTTTTTGCAGAAAAGGTGATATTTTTGTTCTTGATATAGAGGTATCCTATTTAAAAAATCCTTACTTAACAATATATAGTTATAAGCACTAAATTATTTTAATTAACATGCCTACTACCTGTAACAGGGAGAATTTGAAAAAGAAACATCATAGTATCTTAAAAGATCCACTCACTATAACATATGTTTTAATTCTGAGTTTTTGCTTTGTTTTTCTTTTTGTGTTTGGAATTGTACCCAACACCTCCTAGATGTGAAACATGAACTCCTTGGTCCATTAATTACATTTTTTTTCTGTTCTTAAAAGATGTAAGGAAGGAAAATTTTATAATTTTTTAAAACAATTATTTTATTATTTATTGGATACAGGGTCTCACTAAACAATTCAGAGTTGTAGTGATCCTCCTGTCACAGCCTCCCAGTGTTGGGTTTACAGGCATGTGCCACCATGCCCGGTTCTGGGGTGTACACAGCTTGCTGGGGATTCTGGGTGCAGCACTGCATGTAGTATCAGGGATCAAACTCAGGTTCTTATCCTTGCCAGACAGGTGCTTAGACTGCTGAGCTATCTCCTTAACCTAAAAGGAACATTTTTTTTTTTTTTTTCCTTTGCAGAACCAGGGATTGAACTCAGGCCCTTGCGCTTGCCAGGGGAGCGCTTATTCTACTGAGCCATCTTCCCAGCCCCTAAAAGGAACATTTCATAAATGACTAAGGGCCAGCTTGATAGCTCAGTTGATTAAAGCACCTGCTTAGGCAGAGTGCAGGGGCCATGTTTGATCTCCAATGTGCTGTGCCGGCCCTGCCCCTAGCGTGTGCTGAGACAGATTGAGACAGATTGAGAGTGGTGGCGTGCACCTGTAATCCCTGTGCTTGGGAGGCTAAAAACAGGAGAATCAGTACGAGTCCAGTATGTGTAGCGAGACCCTATAGAGCCTGGACTAAATTTTAAAAAATGACTATTTACCTTGATGGGTAGAAGTAATCTTCAGGATAGGGAATCTGCCTAATATACATCAGTCACTCACTTATTCACTTAATTCTGGTTAGAAAGGCTAGTTATTTGTACTCTAAAATGCTAATAATTCTGGCTTAGGCTAGTTCATAAAGTATAATAACAAAATGGGGTATGGGGAAAATTTGTTATTGAACCATTTAAAATGGGCAAGTGGTGAAGGAATAGAAGAATAATACTGGGTCCAGCAAACTATCTCTTAGTTCTGTATTTTAAATTTTTGCTTTAGCATAATAGTAACTAGTTGTGCATTTCAGTAGCTTACCCTGAGGGGTACAGAAATAAACTAGGTGTTTATGCACTTGATATTAATGGCAAAGTGAGTGCACATATGCAACATAGGAAAAATAGGATTTTTATTTACGTATATTCCAGCAGACTGGTTTTGCATATGCTTACCTGAGCATCACAAAGGGTCCAATAGACCCATGTTACTCTAGGATTTATTTTTAAAACTTTTATTTTTTAAAAGTTTTCTTTTGATATTTTTGGGAGAAGTAGCACAGTTCAGTATAATGGCAGATGGAAAATCAAGTTTTGGAGTAGGTAAAGAGTGAATCATCAGATTATTCATGTATATGTGATAAAGATGAATGATTATGGTAAAATACATGCTTTTATGACAGAAGAGCGATGTGGGTAGAGAATGGTGGTGATGACTGATGTTGGCCACAAGAGCCAAAGTTGCTGTGACAGTTAAGTGGAGCAAGAGTCAACTGATACAGATACATGGATTCAGATGTTGATTCAGCTGATAAAGAAGACAGCAATGTGAATACATATCTGACAAGTTGAATGCTACAAAATGACCACATAAAGCAAATGAAACAATCCAAGGTTAGGACTAGATCTGAAAATATGGGGAGGGTCCCAGCATGGGGTGCAGCGTATTGGACAGAACGTTAGCACTGTCATTCCGTGTTGTAAATTGTAACAGGTGGAATGGCAGAAGATGTTGTGAAATACACAAAGGCTGAAATGCAAGTAAAACATTCTGTTTGCAACAATAACCATATTCAAAACTGTACTTATTATGACACCTCACTAGCTGAACTGAAAGTATTCATGGGCTGGCTATATTTAGCAGAAATCTCTCATGGTAATAGCAGGAATGTAAAAGACTTACGGAAAAGTGATTGGTCAAAATATGGCATAACAAGTTATTCTTTTATAGACATGAATATTTACTATGCTTTCAGTTCAGACATTTATCCTGGAACTTAGCCAGCAGGTCTTTGTTCATATAGTAATAAACTGGATGACATGGACAGACTTGTTGCTCCCATTACCAGCATTACTCAAAATATAACATTTGATATTTGATTTACCAGCTTCCAATTGATGTTACAGTTGATAACACAGCATAAGTTGACTAGCGCAGGAACTGTACACCAAAACAAAACAGAAATTCCAAATGAAAACTTGCAATTTCAAAACAAAGCATTGTAGTTCAATCTTTGGATTTCAGAAAGATATAACACTGGCCTTATATATGGCAAAGACAAACAAACTGGCACTGCTGATGTCAGCATTTCATCATGACGGAAATATTGACAAAATGGAAGCCTGGGATGGAAATTTTCTACAAGGCTAAAAGTGGATTAGATGTTGATGAATTTTTGCAGCAATGATGATGTCACTTACAACACAAATCATTGGCTAGTGAGTTGTGTTTTACTTGATCCTAAACATGTGTGGCCTAAATAATATTTTAAAAGAAAGTAACAAGTACAGAATATCATAGAGAAATTTCCTTAGAGTGTTGGAACTCACAAAAGATCATTCATAGCAGAGGAAGAACAAAATGTTTCTGCCCAGGGAACTCTGCAAAGAAGTTATGGAGCATTCTGCTGAGCTGGCAGGTGAGCAGGCAGGTACAGCACCATGAAGATGCAGTATGATGCCAGGAAAACAAAAGATGTCAACTGTGCCCTATAAAAAACTGCAAAAAACCAAACATATGTGCTGTAAATGTAAGTCACACTTGTGTATGGAATAGGCAGCTATCATGTGTGAAGATTGCCTTTGTTTTATCTTTGCAGCACCAGGGACTGAGCTAAGGACCCTTGCCAGGAACGTGCTTATTCTGCTGAGCTATTTTCCCAGACCTAAAGACTCCCTTTGGTGTGGCAGGTGAAGCAAATATTATTTTTGCGATTGACTTTTGTTTGTATTTACTTTGTAATTCACATAGATTTTTTGAAATTATCTTTTAGGTTTCGTAAGTAAGTAGAAAGCTGATGGGAAAATGCTGATGTGTATTCTAAGCATTTGTTACATATCTGATGCTTTATTTTAATGATCTCTTATTTCCCTGGTAAGTGCATGTGGTACAAAATAGTAGGAAGCTCCTGGCAAAACAGTAGGAGGAGAGAGGGACAAGATTGTCATAAAAAAGATTGTCATATAGGAAAGGAAAGCAGTTGTCATGTGGGAAGTCAGAGCCTGGGATGCAACGGTTGAAGCAAAGTTTATTTTTGTGGTCAAGTTCTATTAGTATTTTCATTGTAATTCATAAAGGAATCTATTTATAATTTTTATTTTAGGTTTTGTAAGCAAGTACACAGCTGACAAGAAATTATCAATATCTATTCTAAGCATGCAGCACATATTAAAAATTCAATACTGTATTTATATTGCATATTCCTATATAAGAGCCTATATAATATAATATACATTATATAATATAATAAGAACTTGTCATCTCACTGATCTTGCTGTTTTGTAAAGATGTCAAGTATGTTCTAGAATAAGGCCAGAAAAACAAAACTCACCCTATCAGCATAAACAATATGTGTGTAGGAAATGTGCGATTGTCCTATGTGCCTATTGCCATAGGTGTGATAGTTGAAGTAAAAATTAGTTTTTGGTAAAGTGCTATTAGTATTTTCACTGTAGTTCACATACGAATTTGCATTGTTTATTTATACAATGGTTGACTATGAAATTTTTGATGCTTTCTTTATAAACAATAAATATTAAAATTCCAATACTTTATTTTTATGATCTTTCCTGTTAAGTATTCATTATTGAATATAGTAAAACTCATAAAATTAAAGTTAATAATTCATTAATAGAATATCTGTTTGCCTTTATGACAAAAGTGTTACGCTGCTCATGCAATAAATGAGCTTAATGATGTAAATGAGTCTACAGAGAAGATATTTAAAATGATACAGAAACCAAACCTATTCTAAAAATACTTTATTTATTTTTTATTTTATTTTATTTTTTAAGGTTAATATTTAGTTTTATTATCCTTTGCAAACAGAATTAATGAAAGGACTTACACAATTTTATTGTATATTTTGTTAAATTTATCACTGGTTCAGTTACATAGCAAAATGTTAGTTGAAAAGACATGCAAATGGCTTTAGGCTCTGTTCTTTACATAGATTCCTCCACAAATTCTCATAGCAACTCTGTAAGGCGGGTACCATATATTTTATCTTCTCAAATACTTTAGAAGTGTGGAATCAAGGACACAGTAAGCCACAGGCAAATTGGTTAAAGCTATTTTATATCTCCTATTTAGAAGGGAAGTTTCATGCTTATTCATCTAAAGTTTCATCACTGTACACGATTTTATTTGAAAATGTTTTGCTTAAAATGTCCCCAGTCTAAGTAGCACATACAAACTGATCACACCACTGGAACACCCACCCTGAGCCCTGAATGACAGACCCATCAGAAGTACTGTTCCTGACTTGAGCGGGACTCAGCATCGGGAACATCAGGACTTCTACTAAGCCTGCTGGGATGCAGTATCTTCTTCCCTGTTTGGCACAGTTTTGTGACTCACCCTAATGTTTGAGGTTAAAAGTAAACTCATGCTAAGTTTCCCTCTACTCTCCAAGTTCTGGGCAAGTGCTATGCAAATTTCTTTTGCTGAAGATTAAGACTAGCGCTAGATTTCAAGGTGAAAATTGAGCCTGTAGGTCTATGCAACAAATTAGAGGCAAGAAAGATGGGATAAGAGACAGGCTGAGCCAGAGTCTCCGTAGAATGACTCTAACTCTGATTCACTTTTGGGATTGAGGACAAAAGTTTTGGGTAGAATTTAAGATCTAAATTATAGATTTAACTATAATTATAAGTTAAATTTATTTTCAGTGTTCTCCCAGAGAGACCTTGCCTTTCTTTAATGGTTATGTTTCCAGCGTCTAAAGTAATTCCTTTTTTGGCATACTGAATAGACAAGTTGGTTGCCTTTCTTCAGGGTCTTCCCAAAGCTGCTCTTGATACAGGACTTAAACGGAGCTTATTTATGTTGGATGTAAGTTCAGACAGCCAAAGTAAAGAGTAAGGAAAAAAGAACTCATCAAAGGTATACTCATCAGCCAGCGACCAATGTAGCCTCTTGGAGTCAATCCCATTGGGAATGTTCTGAGGAGCCCACTGAACATGCCCAGTGGCAACTGTCCCACTGGACAATGAAGAGGATGGGATATTACCTAACATACCCCACTGTCAATTGGGGAAGGGTGATTTCATCCTAGGATGTCCACCTGCTCTTTATTTTGTGTCTGCTTGTGGTGACTTCAGCTCCAACCATGTGGAGAAGACCCTCTGACAGATAAATGTGGACAGGCACGAACTGTTGACAGGAAGTTGCTAGTGTCTCAGAAATCACCCACCAACCAGCAGGTAGAGCCAAAGGCGGACCAAGAGGATGTGCAGTGGATAGCAAAAGCACCTCCCACACTGGCAATCAAGGTGCCTGCTGTTTTGTCCAGCCATCATTCTTGCCCACTTCTTTAGATCATGCCATTGAATGATTCTCCAAATGATGCAGTTCTGGGTTCTTCTGATGACTGAGAACTTCTAGAATGAATCTGCCTAACTATTTGGCTGGCCTTTCAACCTACTCCTTTAAAATCCTGTTTCTTTCCACTTAATTTTGTTTAATATTTTTATAGCAGTCAAATTTAAAAAGTAGCTCCAAGTAATTTTATTTATAGATAATGTTTATGGTATGTATATTATAATATTTATGATACATACTCTTTTGGGGGTGGGAGGAATGAGGATTGAACTCAGGTCCTTGTGCTTATTCCACTGAGCCATCTCCCCAGCCTGATATGTGCATTAAAAAAATCTTATTTGTTTATTTGGTACAGTGTCTCACTATGCAAGGCACAGCATGTCGTACTGATACAGAGAGAAAAACTGATCTCGGGTGGGTGACTTCTAAATGACATAGGGAGCCTCCAAATGACATAGGGAAAAAAATGATCTAATCTGACCTGGACGAGTTTGTGTTCTCTAAATTGTAGAAGAATGAATTTTAGGAACAAATGGAGGTTATGAGCAGAATATATTTATTGAGGGAAAGAATGCTCCAGTCCAAGAGAGGGACAGGAGTGGGGTCCAAGCCAGTAGTCCAGGAAGCTGTCTTTTCCAGGGACTTTTATAGTGAGGGACTAAGGTGGAGAGAATGGGAACTCGCTTAGGTGGATGTGGGGTGGACAAAACTATGGTCAACCAATGGGTTTACAAGCACCATGCTCAGGTAAAATTGATTAAGTAGGGGACAAAATGGGCAAGCGAATCACAGAGTAAGCGGGCATGAATATGGGATAGAGTCTCTTCCCGTTGGGGGCTGGGCTAGTAACTCACCTAGGCTCTTTCAAGGTGATCGGTACCTATTTAGAATATCAATCTCAGGTGTTAATCTTTAAGGAGGTTAGCATTTGTTTCGCCTTTTAGTATGGCTCACAGCAGGAGCATCTGTCCCTCCCACAGTTGTGAGGTGTCTTTGTCCTCTGTGTTATCTCCTTTGAGGGCCTGGCCCTATCTGATTGCCTATAATATTTCTATCTAATTTGGCTGCCTGCACAGAACCAGGGATCAAACCCAATTCCTTGCACTTGCCAGGCAGACACTTAAACCTCCAAGCTATCTCCCCAGCCCTGATATGTGTATTTTGAGAAAACATAAAATGTTGATTTATATTTGATTCTGATAAGAAACTGTGTTGTTTAATGCAATTATACAAAAATTTTAGTTGTTTATTTTGGCCATGGATTATGCTAGATCCAAAATTATAGACTACCACATCTAAGTCTCAAATACTGGAGTAACCAGTAGATGCCTCCCATTAGTGGTGGTATATTACCGAGAGAGCTGGGATATAGCTCAGTGGTACAAGTGCCCTACCTGGAAAGGGCAAGGTCCTGGATTCTATTTCCAGTAAAAAAATTTTAAAAAGACATTACCAAGAGACTTAGCTGACATTTCAACACCTGAGTTGTGAAAATATGTGTTGGATTAATTCTAAAGAAACAATGCCCGAGGATGATTTGTGGCAAGATAAAGGGCTAGGAGAAATGTTAGCTCAGAATGACTGGAGCCAGTCAAGTGGAAGGAGAGGGCAAGTTACCCTTCAAAAGGAAAGGGAGATAGTAGTGAAGCTGAATACCAGATTGGGAGGAGCCTAGGGCAGAATGTAAGAAAGAAGCTATGTCAGAAGAACAGGATTGGGAAGAGTTGGGTCAAGGGAATGTTAATTGTGTGAACAGTAAGAGGGTTGCAGGCTCAGTTTTCTGAGTGACAATGGAAATAAATCTGATATCTCAAAAGAGCCTTTCAGAACCAAACATTGTCCACAGCCAAATAAGTAAAAATCTAAACAATAAAAGTAATCACATTATGAAAGCAGTTTGCAATGTATTAATTTATCAAATCCATCTTGTCAAGGTATCTTAGAAATGTCTCATTGATATTTGTACTTCAATAAAACAAAAATTAAAAAAAAATAGTATGCACCTTATATGATACCAAAACATTATGAAAACAGTTTGCAATGTATTAATTTATCAAATCCATCTTGTCAAGGTATCTTAAAAATGTCTCATTGATATTTATACTTCAATAAAACAAAAATTAAAAAAAAAGTAACCTACCAGTGGATTCATAAAATGCTAATAACTTGTTAGATAAATTGGTTTTTCCCAATGTGGTTGTGATGATTTATATTATTACTGGGTGTGTAAAGGAATTCCAGTTGCACTGCAATGTTTGGGAGAGGACTAAATTTTGCTATAGTTTTATATTTTTGGATAATCAATATTAAATAGCTGTTGAGAAAGTATGAGAAGCATTGTCAAGAAACACTTTCAATTTTTAGTGTGACTCAGATTAGAGAGATGAAAATAGAAATGACATTTAGAAAAGTCATATAAGGACAATAACTTAAACTCTCTGTGCTAACTACTCTTCTTTTGAAATTAAGGATAGACCTCATAATGTTATTGTGAAGATATAAATGTGTTAAGACATGCAAAGCACATTGTATTTTTCATTGTTAACTATTGTTATTATAACTTTGCCATGGAGTCAAACAAATAATGCATAAACATTCCTGGGTGCATTCTTTCTTGGGCTGTTCTAAGGAGGAGCCAGCACTCCTGAGCTCTGCCATTCAGCTAGGCACCTCTTCATTCATAAGACAGAAGGTTATATAAGGTATTTTTGCTCATTGTGTGACAATGCTGTCCTTGTCCTACATAACCAAGACAAAGTACCTTCAAATAAGTAAAACATGTGTTGCTACATTGTTTCTACTGATTATTTCAATATTACTCCATGAAAATTTAAAGAATATTTATCCTGTAACTATAATAACATTAATGTTGTAGGATTTGTATTTATATATTCATTAGACTGCAAAAGTTTATTTTTTATTTTTTATTAACCTTATTGAGAAACAAATAGCAATGAGACAGTTTCAAAACCGATTAATAGGACAGTTTCAATAATTAATACATTGCATATAGTTGCCTTCATAGTGGTTATTCATAGTACAAGTTGCAGACATGATATCCTGTCCAAACACAAATCTTTCTTCTCATTGAATTAAGAGAAAGTAGCTGTATATCTATCCTATTTTGTATATACAGATACAAAATGACCTTTCATTTGTATCCCTTTTTTTGTTTAGTTTTGTTAGAGATGGGTATTCCATTGCCATCTTAATATTGTAGGTATGTGAATTCAACAAAATAATCCAATATAGTCCAGTAATCCATAATAGCAGTGGGTTATCCCTAGGACTGGCAATGCCAGAAGTTGTTGACTTGAGCCTTTTACAGCTCAGCATATTAATATTGCTTTACTGTTTATACCTTGTTTTTATACTTTTTTTGCTAGATGGCTAAGATCAACATAAAGCAAACCTATGTAACAAGAAATGTAACTTTTGTATCTGACAAGATCAGTTTGTTGGCTGTCCTTGCAGCCCTTTTTGTCTAATTTTTGGTCTGAAAACTTAAGTTGTTAACCCTCCAGAAGAGAAGCTTAATGGTAACATATGCAGTTGAGCTTAACCTCACTGTCTGTCGGAATACCAAACATATTAGACAGAACATGGAACTGGTATTTTCCATGAAGTATTGATACGTTAAACTTTAAGTCCCTACAGAATGTGAAGAAAAAAAAAATAAAAAAGGAATTAACAATTACATATTTTTACACAGAAATTGAGAAATCTAACAATGTACAGTATTGTAGCAGGACAGTCCTATGACATTTTTTTCTTGTCTCTTGTTTTCATTTATTACCTCCTTTTTTTTTAAACAAACATTTACTTGAGAGACAGTATGGAAGTAATTTGTTTGTCATGACAAGCAGTATGTATTTAGAAGACCAGAATGACAGGCATTACAAGCATGACCCGAGTATTGCACATTGCTAGACAGTGCAGTTGTTTACTTCATAGGTATCAGCACATATCATTAGTCAGGGTGAGGATCCTACCAATTAACTACTAGTTTCAGAAACCTGCTGAAGATTTAGCAGGATCTTTGCCTCACCCACATGATGCATATATATGTGTGGCTTTGCCCCTGTCACGTTTCCTAGCTTTTCTCTTTGCCCTGTCTTTTTTGTCTAATCCTCAAGTTCTTGCTTTCTTTTAATTGTGTTATTCCTTTTTATTTTTATTTCTTATTTTGAGTTCTTATACTAGGGAGATTATACAGTACTTACACTTGTGAGTTTGGCTTATTTCACTTATGAGTATACTTGAAAAGTGACATCCACTTAGATATAAAGGCTTTGAGTTTATAATTCTTTATAGCTGAGTAATACTCCATTATATAAAAGTACCCCATCTTTTTCATCCATTCCTCAAGTCATGGGCATCTTGGTTGTTTTCAGGATTTGACTATCACAAATTGTGCTGCTATAAACATAGGTGAACATATATCACTATGGTCTGGCATCTTCAGTTCCTATGGGAAAATTCCAGTAGGGCGATAGCTGATTTTTTCTTTTCTTTCTTTCTTTCTTTTTTTTTAATAGCTGGTTTGAATGGGATTTGCAGTCTTAGTTTTTTAAGGAGTCTCCACACTGATTTCCATAATGGTTGTACCTGTCTACATTCCCACTAGACTGCAAAAGTTTATATCTCTCAGCATTTTCACTGGCTTCCTGGGATACTTTCTTAGGTTCACACAGCATACAATAGGTCAATAGGATGTTTTAATATGTGAATTCCTCTTCCCATCTCTTACAATATGTCAAATTTCTCAGCTGTTATGGCTTGCATCAAAAATGTCATCCAAAAGGCTCATGGGTTCAGAAGTGCGGGTTTCGAGCATGATTGGATTGGGAAGGTGCTCAGCTCAACAGTGATTCCTCTGCCAATGAGTCCCCAAGGGGATGAATGTGCTGTGGGGCCTGACTGCGGGAACCAGGTCCCTGGGAGACAACCTAGAATGGCATATCCTTGTGCCCGCTCTTTTCTTCTTTCCCTAGCTCTCTCCTGTTCACTTTTTCCTGGCTGCTCTAAGGTGAGCACTTTTCCTTAGACAGGCTATTTCTGCCTTGGAGGCAGATAATCATAGATGAAAACCTCTGAAATCTTGAGCTAAAAGAAACATTTTTTTTCTTTTAAATTGCATGTGTCAGATATTTCCAGCAATTAAAAGCTGGCTAATATACCAGCTATGTGTGGACCCTCAGCAAGATTAAGCCAATCAGTATGTAAGCCCAGAAGTACGTAAATAAATCAGGACAGTCAGAACCAGTAAGACTTTGTTAAGAAGTAGACTTTTCTGTTGGAAACATGTTTTTGGAGAATTTCTTAAAACTTGAAGGGAAATGCTTGCTGGAAATGCAGATACCAGGAAGGAAACACTGCTGCAGAACAAAAGGCAGCAATTCTCTGTTAAATGATATGAATCAACTTCTGAAATACTGCCTTCTCGACTTTTCACTTGTAATGTTCAATGCGGTTTGAGTTGGATCTTCACTTACTGACAAACAAAATCATGTTGAAAAACGTACAGAGTGACTGGCAATTCCATTTTACATGACTGCCTGTTCCATGGCACAGTTGGAAGGGACAGGTATCCTCACGTTGTCATGTATGGCTCGGTTTCTTCAAAGAATGTGTTTCTTTTGTTCATTTTAGATATACGTAATGATCACAGTTACCGTAGGGAATTCATATCTGTATGGCTGGTGTATCTTAATCTTCTTTTGTTTGTTTGTTTGCCATTCCCCTCTCCTCTTTTCAATCTTTCTTCCCATCCTATTTACAAAGCTTTGTTTCCATTTCTTTCTTCTTTTCTCAATCCCTAACCCACCTCTCCTTATTTTGAACATTCTTTTCCTGTTTCACAATATCTGTCATACATTTTGGTCCTTATTTACACTTTAGGTTTCTCACACCAGAGGAACAGTGTGGTATTTACACATGTGTGTCCTATTTACTTCACTTATGAGTTTAGTCTGAAGATGCATCCTTTTACCAAGAAACGTCTCAAGTTTACCCTTCTTTATGGCTCAGTAGATTAGAGCAGAAGATGCCAGACACCACCAAATATACTCCTGCAAAAGGAGCTATCTTCACAAAAGGAGCTAAACGTTTTCCCTGGAAGAAAGACAGCCTCTTTAATAAATGCTTCTGGAAAAAATGGCTTTCCACATACCAAAGGCTAGAACTAGATTGATGTCTCTGTGTGCTGAGATCTAATGTTAAAAGAGAAACACTAAATCTTCTGAAAGAATAGGCAAAGATTTTATAAACAAAACTCAAGTGTACAGGAAATACTACGAAGAAGCAATAATGGGGATTTTATTTTATTACAAAGCTTTTGTACGGCCAAAGAAATCAACAACAGAATCAAGAAAAAACCCACAGAATGGGAAAAAATTTTTACCAGCTGTTCCTCAGACAAAATGCTAACATCCAGAATATATAAAAGTGCAAAAAAAAAAAATCAAACTCCAGGGATATAGTTCAATGACATAAGCACTTATCTGGCAAGCACAAGGTCCTGAGTTCTATTCCTGGTATTGAAAAAAAAATCAAACCTCCAAATTTAAAGGTCCAATTAAAAAATGGGCACCTGAAATGACCCCTCAGATGACACAGGAACTCCAAATAAATATACAAAAAATGTTGGACATCATTGGTCACTCAAGAAATGTAAATTAAAACAACATTGAGATTTCATCTCACCCTAGAAAGAATGGCTATTATTAAGAAATCAACCAATAACAAATGTTAATAAGGCTGTGGCAAAAAAGGAACCCTTTTCTACTGCTGGAGTGGGTATAGAATGGTACAGCTTCTGTGGATGTTAGTGTGTAAATTCCTCCAAAATTAAAACTAGAGTTATTTGACCCAGCATTCCCCTTATTTTATCTTCCTGAAAGAATTAAAATCATCATATCATAGTGCTATGTGCACACCCATGCCTATAGCAGCCCCATGTGTAATAGCTAACTCTTGGAAGCAGCCCAAATGCCCATCAACTAATGAATGAACGGAATGAACAAGATTTTATATATATATATATATATATATTATATGTGTGTGTGTGTGTGTGTGTGTATTATATACTACTCCATTATATATATAATGGAGTAGTACAGAATCTATGTGTAAAGTATGAAATATTACTTGGATCAACTACTGAACTTGGTGGCATAGGAAGTAGTTTTAGTCATTGTTGTACCATATTTTGATAAAATTTTTTCTTTCTTTTTTTTTTAATATTCTTGTTTTTTTTTTTTTTTTTGCAGAACCAGGGATTGAACTCAGGCCCTTGCACGTGCCAGGCAAGTGCTTACTCTACTGAGCCATCTTTTTGGCCCTGATTAACTTTATTCTGTAAATCACGTAAACTCAGTTTCTAAAAGTAAGAAATTAGATATCAATCTCCCCTACCATCTAAGCAGAACACTTTTCTTTGTCTTTTTAAAACAGGGTCTTGCAGGGAGATGGCTCAGTAGAATAGGTGCTTCCCTGACAAGTGCAAGGACCTGAATTTGATCCCTGGTTCTACCAAAAAAGAAAAAAAAGGACAAGGTCTCACTATACCATTCAGCCTGGCCTTCAGCTTACTTTGTAACCCAGGCTGGTCTTGAATTCGCAATAATCCTCCTGCCTCAGCTTCCTGAGTACTGGGATTACAGGTGTGTGCCACCACACCCAGCATTTAGCAGAACACATTTTCAAAAGAAGTTTCCCATAAAACCCCAAGAAATAAAGTGCATGTACATGAAAATTGTTGATGGGCATTTGGTTTTCTCATTCCTGTGTTTTTATCACAACTATAAATCTGGCAAACTGTATACGTTCCCCAGGCCATTGTTCAGAGAATAACAACAGAGTTCCTCAGTTAGAGTCACAGAAGAAACCATACTAGCTTGAGCATCTCCTTCCCATTAGCCATCCTAGAGGTCTCACCAGGGAAGCCCAGGGATTGGAGGACACAAGCTGAAAGCCAGTTACTAGGTGCTATCTAAGGCTCTTCCAGTTATGGCATTGCACAGTCTAGTCTAGTGATTCTGGGTTGTGACAGTAAGGGAGTTTAAATGGATTATATCATCAGAATTATAGGCTTTTAAAATGAGTGTGCTTACTCTACTGAGCTTTTATTTGACATATTAACTAGTTAATTCCTTTTGTTAAATAATCTGGTGGTATTTTAGTTATCACTTGATTGATTAATTTTTAAATTTATTATAACATATAGCTGAACATATTTACGGAATATAAAATAAAATTGTAATTTTAAAAATAACTAACTCATTAATCAGCTCAGATATTTGATGAGAATACTTGAGATTCACCTTCCCTAGAACACTGAAATGTATAGTGCTAAGCCACTGTCTAGATTCACCATGTGTGGAACAGGTCACACAAAAAAATTAAACTTTTTTCTTATATTTAACAGGGGTTTTGACTATCACCTCTATATTCTTAGCAAATCCACAGCTGGGTACTTGCCTGAAAGGTTTTCAAATAGTATGTTGAAGAGATATGTGAATGAATATGTTCATTGTAAAATTATTTCCAATAAACAAGTTATGGAATCCCCCTAAGTGTCCTTCAGTGGGTGAGCAGAGAAAGAAAATTTTGTGTATATATGTAATGTAATACTATTTAGTTCTCAAAAAAATAAAAAGAAATCCTATCATTGGATAACATAGATGGAATTACAGAACATTGTACTAGTGAAAATCCCAAATACTACACATTCTTACTTAGAGTGTAGTGGAAAACAATTCAATTCATTGAACCAAAGAGTGAGATGGGAATTGTCAGTCAGCCTTCCATAACTCTAAGAAATACTTGAGCTGATCAACTTATAGACAGAAAAAGTTTATTTTAGCTTACAGTTGTAGAGATTTCATCCCATGCTAAGTTGGCAGCATTGCTTTTGAGAACTTGGCACGGTAACACATTATGGAATGAATGTGGGGTGAGCAAAACCGCTCATCTCATGACCAGGATGTAAGAGAGGTAGGAAACTGACCCACACAGTTCTCTTTAAAGCACACAATCCAGTGACCTAAAGATTTCCTCAAGGTTCCATCTTGTAAAGTTTCCGCAGCCTCCAAGTAAGGCCTCCCAGAGAACCAAGCCTCCAAAACATGAGAGTAAGAGAAGAATTAAAATCCAAATCATAGCAATAATACAATTTTTTTTGAAGAGTTTCCCATTGCTCAGGTGCTTGGTGGACACTAGTGGTAGCAAACCAAGACTGGATGACAAGCACAGTCCCATGGTCTCAGGGCTTGTACGTTAGATTTCCTAAGCACTATCTAAATCCTGATGCCTGATCTTTCATTCCCAGGGAATTTGATTCCAAATAAGACATGTGAGATCACAGTGGGCACTGCCTTTTGGTAAATGATAACTAACTTAATAAATTAGTCTTTGGAAAAAGATTTTTCTGGAATATGCTATTTCTGAGTCTGAAGAGAGAATGGACCATTATCTGGTGGCTTATACTTTCTTTTTTGGAATCAGTCATTTGGGAGTGGTTCAATAAGTGTAAACTCATCATAGATTTGTGGAATTAACATATCCTTGCTCTTGACAACACATTTCTGTGTGGGTTTTCAGAGGATTGTTTCATGACAATGAGAAACTAGTCTGAGGCTGAGTTTTATTCCTCCTCCTCCTGGGACAGCAATGGTGAGGTGGGGAGACTTGAGAGCACAGGTCTGAAGGGAGAAAGGATCTTAGAGTGTTGGCAGAAATGCTGTCAAGTGGTAGGAGCTACATATGAGGTATACAGAGGAGGAAGGACCTGATGTATCAGGATGGTGGAGAGAGATAATAATTTGATAAGTGAAGCTATGAAATCTAATGTTTTGGATCTTGACTTAATTTTTACCTGGGGAGGGGGGTGTGAGCTTTCAAAGAAAATAAATCAACCTCTCTACTTGTGTTGGAGACTGAGAGTGAATGTATTAGTTTAGGTAATTTTTGGAATCATTCCTGTTGGAAACAATTTTGATATTTAAACTTACTTGAAAGTAATAAATAAAATCTAAAATGCTCAGAAAGGCTGCTGTTATTTTCAAAATAGTTTCTTTGATCATTGTTTCAGTGGAATTTTAGATGAGGGCAGGAACTAATTGGCATTTATGACTCTTGCTTTTGTGCATGTATTCATTTCTTTTAATGTTCAACTCAACTGGTAATTTCTCCCAAGGTTTATCTGATTCTTATAGCATAAAGGAAATTTGACAATTATGAGACTGGTATGATCCTCACAGTTACATTATTTATTATTTTAGCATATATTCAGCTTAATCATTTGTAAACTCACAGAGGCAGGATTTTGATTCATTTTTGCCCCATCAGGCTGAACACTAATGCTTTGGCATTACAGATCCTCATAAAAGGCTGGCTGAATGAGCTAACTTTGTTTTTTTTTCCCCTAACCTTATAATGAGAGTTATTATGATGCAATCCTTTTTCATTTTGGCTATGATTATGAGAAGGAGCCACAAAAATTTCTTCTACAAACCTCACCATTGGATGCAGCAGTTCCAGTGCAAAATGTCTAAAACCAAATCAGGAAAGGACATTATGTATTGATGTTAGGAATCCACAAGTTCTTTGGTTTCAAATGCTTTCTACTGTTTTTTCCTTTTTATTAAATGAAATCTTTTCATGTTTTAGCTCTAAGAGAGATTAAGCACATTCAATCTAATTATATAACCTACTGGCAAAAGCAATCTAAATGAGAGACACTCTGCTGGTTGTAGTTCACAGTTGCCATTGGAAACAGGGACAAGTTTGGAAAACTGCAAAGTCAAGTCTGAGCCTTGGCATACTGCTTTGAGGGAAGGCATTTCCCGGGTTTGTTTTTTCTTTCCTTTACTCTTTGTATGCATGCTGCGTGTGTCCTGTACATTTGGTTTCTTCAAAGAACTAGAAATGAATGTATCAAGGTGGGAACATTGCAGTCATTAAAAAGGGAATAAAAGCTCTCAAAGATACACAGAGCAATTAACAAGCAAAACCCAACTTGCACTACAGCTTAATACTTCATATTTTCTGTAGATAGATAAAGCATTTATCTGATGATAAAAATACCAGTTGTTACATCATTTAAAAAAACTCCCCAATGCCTATACCCATGGAACCTACCCTGGCTAACAATTCAGCCTTATAAACTATAGCCATTAGCTGCACATTTTGTTTCTTAACCATGGCAACATGTTATATTCAGATACAGCAGAGTCATTGTACTATTTCCAAAACAAGCTTCTTAATTATTTTTATTCACTTTAGGTTAAAAGATTAAAGTGCATTTTCTTTCTAAAAATATTTTTTCACATTATTTTGAATTATAGACTGCATTTGCATGACAGCTCCAAAAGATTTTGGAAGTAGAAAAGAGGATACTGGTATTAGTGTCCAGAATATTAAAATGCACAAACCAGTTTCCCTGAAATGAGAGCACTCAACCATGAAAAGACAACCAGTGCGACCAGTTTCTTTTTCCGCTTCTCTGCAGACTCCCACACGCATTATCTGATTGGAAAGCCTTCATAGCTGATGGACAGGTATGGCAAATCCCCTGCCGTACAACTCTTTGTAACAGAAGCTGAGCCGTGTGTAACCTCTCCCTCAACTCTCAGCACTGAGGCATTAATTTAAACAGCTTGGACTGTTTTTCTGAGCTCCTAACCTCGCAGCAGGCCTTACACTAAGTGAGCTCTGTATGTTGCAGGCTGGCAAGAGTTCTTCCCCCTTTCTTCTGGCTGGAGTTCTTGAGATCCCACCATTCCTCTTTGAGATGGGTTCCACCCAAGAGATTACTTGAATAGACTTTCTACTTTACATAGAACTTGAAATCATTAAAAATTTGGTGTCTATATTTGATTTCATGTCTTATACTATTAGCTTCCAACCAAGACCTCTCAGTTGGGATCCTAGTGCTTTCCAGCTGTAGGATTAGCTCTGACTACTTCCATTCACTCATTTATTTCTTTGTCCAGGTATCTCTTTCCAGCTGTATTCAGCAAATACGTTGTTGATCACATATCAGTCATTATGCACAGTGCTGTGAATACAGTGATATGAAAAGTAGGCGCTGACTTGTTGTCATGGAGTCTGTAGTTTATCAGGGTTAGGGAATATTAAGTAATTAGCCATCCCCAGTAAATTGCAAAGGAGTTATATGTTGTACAAAGGAAAGGTACAAAGTGCTGTGAAAGTGTACTCTAGGTTGGGGAAGAGATAGGAAGTTTTTACCCCAGTATAATTTTAGTTTATCTGATCTGTGATTGGATGAAAGAGTTGGAATTATAATCAAAAACAATTATGACAAGAGTGCAGAATGAGAAAGACTAATGTGGGAGAATGATCTGGAGGAATTTTGCATATGTTATAGTGAAGATTCTGAATTAAGAAATGATTAAAGACCTCAATGCATGGCAGCAAAATACTTTGACTCGTGAGTACCTTTAAGGACCACCATGATTACTAATTAAGAAACAGATTAGAGCACAGGCAGGAGTGAGATGTGCAATACTAGTTTTGGTGCAGATGAATTTGGGCACTGGGGGCTCTAGAACACAGATTTTCCAAGGTAGATAGATCCTTGGGGCACTAACAATGCACTCTGTGCGGAACATGGAGGCGAAGATTCTGGTGTTGCAGAACTTTCGGTGTTTTTTTTTTTTTTTTTTTTTTTTTTAGCGGAACTGGGGGTTGAACTCAGGCCCTTGCGCTTACCAGGGAAGTGCTTATTTTACTGAGCCGTCTCCCTGGCCCTGGGACCGCAGAGCTTTCAGACTGGGGTAGTCACATATAATCATGGTGCGATGATGAATACACATGTTGGGAGGGAAACAGGCACAGAAGGTGAATACTCTTAGTGTTGACTTATTTTTAGGGGCTGTGCTGCTTCCTTATTTTTAGGAAAAATTTTTTGTAGAATTACTAAAATACTTCATATTATTATGACTGGCTACAGAAATTTTAATGTAAAAAAGAGGCAATTATTTTTCTAGTTTTTTGCTTATTTTCTGCAGTAATAGCAAACTGATATTTTTACAAGAATACTCAAAACAGGGGGTGGGGGGCAGCCTGGTGGTCTAAGCACCTGCCTGGCGGGGTTAGGACCCAGGGTTGATCCCTGGTACCTCATGTCACACTGTTCTCACGTTGAGCTGGCCAACAAAACTAGGCGTGGTGGTCCATGCCTATAATCCCAGTGCTGGGGAGGCTGAGGCAGGAGGGTAACTGCAAGTTTAAACTATGTAGTGAGACACTGCCAAATAAATAATTTTTTATAAAAGAATATTCAAAGACAATTTTAGACAAAATTATTGTATTATCACAAGAGGCAAATAATGGTGAAACTTGCCAGATTTTTCTATTGTAAAGATATATTTTTATTTCCATAACTTTTAAGGAATGTGTGGGGGTGATACTTTGAGATTTATGTGTATAATTCTCTCTCACATGATCACAAATAAGTGTTTTAGTAACAACAGATGGTATTTTCCTGAATTGATTTATAAGTATGGCTTGTACAATAGGTTTCTGTTTCTATAACTTGTTCTCCATTAGTTGGCATTCACTAAAGAAGATTCACCTCTTCCCATTCTCTTACACCTTTTTCAAAATCACAGAAAGACTCTTCCTACCACTCTTGGGGAAGAGCATGGTGTTCCAGAATCTGGTCACAGATGACTAAGCCAAGCAATCTCACGCCTTTTGTTTAGTTCAGAATAGGCCTTCAGTATTTGAATTATTCTTCAACAATTATACCTTCAACCTTTTCTTTTTGCTTAAATTGAACCAGAGTCAGTTCTTCATATTTGCAATGTAAATTGTGTTTATTAATAAAATTTGGAAAACTGCTTTCTAGAAGTTGATTCCAATTTATGAAATCGCTAACAGTATCTGGAAGCATGAATTTCTTTATACTATACTTTTTCTGTGTCCAATATTAAACTATCTAACCTATAAATAATTTTGACTTTCTTGAGTTATTATTATTGTTTTTCTAGCAAAATAGTTAACTTTCTAATTTTTAGAATAGAAGATATAATTTTCTTGGACAATCTAGTATATGCTCATTGAGGACATATTTCGTATTCAGGACTGGGACTATAAATGAGAACAATATTTAGTTTCTGGTTCAGCAGAAAACAAACACTGAATTCTGCAGTTATAGTACAATGATGCTGCATTTCAATGAATCTCAGATACTCTGATGCATGTTATTTCATCAGAAGCGTCCAGCAGAAAGTTTTCATACAGCTGTGTCATAATTTTTTCTGGTTGCAAAGTTATCAGTTATATGATGCTTTTTCATTTCAGAAATATTATAATGTAGAAAGATAGGGATCTTGAAACTGCTCCAGCAAGTACTTTGATAAAGAAGTTGGGAAAGGCATTAGAATGATTATGGATGTAGACATGTAAAGTGGAAGAAATATTTCTTTCTTTCTTTTTTTTTTTTTTTTTTGTCTTTTTGAGACAGGGTCTCACTATGCAGTTCAGACTGGACTTAAGCTCACTTTGTAGCTCAGGCTGGTCTTGAACTCACAACAATCCTCCTGCCTCAGCCTCCCAAGTGCTGGGATTACAGGCCTGCACCACCACGCCCGGCTTGGAAGAAATATTTCTGATGGAAGTCAGATCTAGTTTCAGAATTGAAGGATAAACAAGAATTTCTGAGGAGAGTGAGTGAGAAAAAGAATTTCAGGCAGACATTACTTTTAATGATATTTTCCTTATCTTTGAAATTGGAGATCTAGAGACCACTTCTGTATTATATTTGTGTTAGCAGCATTTTTTTTTCAAGGAGTTTTTATTATGAAGGATGTTGAA
Organism: Ctenomys sociabilis; assembly: GCA_004027165.1. NCBI lineage: Eukaryota > Metazoa > Chordata > Mammalia > Rodentia > Ctenomyidae > Ctenomys > Ctenomys sociabilis. Next base: position 27,886 of record PVKA01008964.1, read on the forward strand.
TATAATATATAAAGAAATAAATTATTCTGTGAGTGGGGGAAATTTGGTTCCATATCTTACTTTCTCCATCAGACAACTATGAGGAACATGTTTGAAGAACCACTGCACAAGATGGTTCCAGTATCCCATCTACTCTCATGGTCTATAATGTAGTGCAACAAGTTCATTTAGATACTTTCTGAAGCTCAAATCACCTTTTGAAGGATACACAGCTGGTAAATGACAATGATGGACTTCTGTACCAGAGGTTTTGATTCCAAAGCCCATAATTTTTACTACAATGGGTGCTACTACAGTCTTTTCTATATGTAAAATGGGCATGTACTCTAAGGTCATTGAGGAACAAACCAACTCCACTTATTTGTGCATGTGTAGTGGTTACATGTGTCTCTGAAAACCTGGGTTCTTTATTTGTTTTATATAAAAAATTATCTCAAAGTACTGTAACTCTGGACAATAATGATTTTGCACATCCCATAACTTTGTGGTTTGGGAGTTTAGGCAAGTGGTTGAGTGATGGGAGATTCTTTTGCTCCATATGTCATCAACTGGGGTCACTTAACGCTATATAGCTGGTGGGTGAAACTTTAATAAAGTCCTGGGTTCTTAGCAAGTATGGCTGAAATGTTATGTAGTGTTAAGCAGTTCTGTTAAGAGAGGACTTTCCTGTTAGTTAGTTTTGCATCAGTGAAGGACAGTTTTTATTTCTCATGAGAGAAGAGATAGAAAAAGAGGGCTTAACTTTAGGGACACATGGTGGAAAGGGAAATGAAATAACTGAGATGGTAACAGTGTTGGGGTGATACAGACAGGTGCTAGGACTTAAAGATGAGGAGACAGTGGAGTTGACTTCAGGCATTAAGACCGGTAAACTGTAGATTTTGGGGTGGATGTGAGGGAAAGGAAAAGTGAACTGAATGTGAGATATAGCAAGAAAACCAGAAAGAGCTCTTGAGGACAAAAGAAACCAATAGAACGTTGCTTCATGGACAGAGAAGAAAAGGAAGAAAGTAAAGAGTTTAGAGGAACCAGTGTACCACAAGAACAAAATAAATGGACCATATTAAGTCTGGTAGCTGATAGAAAAGGTTCTGGAAGTAGGACCATGAAAAAAGTATAAGAATATGACACAGCTGAGATTAATAAAAAAAAGTACAGAAGACTCCAGCTATTATATTGCAATTTTGTTATCATGGTTTAGATTGCTCTTATTATTATTGATTCTTTTTTGGGGAAGTATCTGGACTTGAATTTGGGACTTTTCACTTATCAGGCAGGTTTTGTGCTACTGAGCTACATCCCTGGCCCTATTATTTCATTTTTTTTGACAACGCCCCCTCCCCAAATCCTTTATTTTTTATTTATTTTAATTAATACAGTGTACATTGTTATCTTCTTAGTGGTTATCCATAATATAAGAAGCACATAGGATATCCTGTCCAAACACTATTAGTACAAGTCTTCTCATTGAGTTAAAGTAGCTGTATATCTATCCTAACTATTCTGTATATACAAATACAAAATGGTCTTTCCTTTGTAGCCTCTTCTTTTGTTTAATCTTGTCAGAGATGGATATTCTATTGACATCTAAATACTATAGGAGCATGAATTCAGCAAAACAATCCAACACATCAGTCCACAATAGTAGTGGGTTATTTGCAGAAGTTGTTGATTTGAGCCTTTCACAGATCAATATATTAATATAGCTTTACTTTTCATACCTCCTTTTTATACTTATCTGCTGGATGGTTAAGACCAAGATAAAGCAAGACCTTTATAGCAAGAAATGTAACTTTTGTATCAGATAAGGTCAGACAGGTATCCTCGGGGTTTAACCTGTAACCCTGTACTGCACTTTGTAGATCTCTTGTCAGTGTCAGCCATGTGGATAAGTCACGGCCATTGCTTGATCAAGTTGCTCTCTGTGGAAGCTGAGAGAATGTCTTCTGTCTATGTGACTCTCCTTAGGCACACTGTACATCATGGATCACGTTGCTCTGTAGCCCCATAATCTCCTTGATCAGAAAATTTGGGACAAAACTGAGTTACAGGATATTATGGTAGAGGTTCTCCTATGTTCTGATTCTTCACTGATTTAAAGGTTAGGGCAAAACTTTATAGCAAGAAATGTAACTTTCGTATCAGATAAGGTCAGATAAGGTTGGCTGACCTTGTAGCCTTTCCTTTTCTCCAATTTTTGTTCTGTAAGCTTAGACTGTTAACTCTCCAGAAGAGAAGGTTATTATTACCCTGCAGTTCAGTTTACCCACACTATTTGTCTAAATATCAGACATTGTAGACATACCTGGAACAGATATTTTTCATCAAGAATTGAGATATTAAACTGTAGTCTTTATAGAATATGAAGAAAGAAAAAAAATAAAAGAATAAGAATGAACACTTACATATATTTACATAGAGATTTAGAAATCTATCTACATACAGTATTGTAGCAGAACTATCCTGTGACTTTTTGTGTGTGTGTCTTAGTTTTCATTTATTACACTTAAAAAAAAAACACTTTTATTTGAAAGGCAGTATAGTAATACTTGGTATGTCATGACAAGAAGTACGTATTTAGAAGACCAGAATTACAAGCATTCCAAGTGTGACCCTTCTATTACACATTGCTAAATTCAGTGTAGTTGCTTGGTTCACAGGTCAGGGTGAGAATCCTACCAATTAACTGCTAGTTTCAAAACTCTGCTGATGTTTGTCAGGATCACTGCCTTACTCATATACTGCGTATAAGTGAATGTTTTTGACCCTGCCATGTTTCCCAGCTTTTCTTCTTACCCTCTCCTCATTGTCCAATCCTCAAGTTCTTGCTTACTTTTTAATTGTGTTATACCTTTCTATTTGTAACCCTTCTTTTGAGTACTTATGCTAGGGAGACTATACGATACTTGTTCATGTGGGCCTGGTATATTTTGCTTATAAGTATACCTTCAAGTGGCATCGACTTAAATATGAAGGCTTCAGTTTATCATTCTTTATAGCTGAGTAATACTTCATTGTATAAAAATACTCCATCAGTTTTAACCATTCATCATGTGATGGGTGTCTTGGTTATTTCCAAGATTTGACTATCACAAATTGTGCTGTTATAAACATAGGTACACATATATCACTATGACATGATGTTTTCAGTTCCTCCAGGAAAATTCCAATTGAGGGGAAAGCTGGCTTGAATGGGATTTCCAGTCCTAGTTTTGTGAGGAGTCTCCACACTGATCTCCACAACGCTTGCACCAGTTTACATTCCCACCAACATTGGAGAAAGATTCCCTTTTCCCCATAGCCTCTCCAACATTTGTTGTTGGTTGATTTTTTTATGATAGCCATTCTTTCTGGGGTGAGATGGTATATCAGTGTTGTTTTAATTTGCATTTCATGAATGGCTAGTGATATGGAGTATGTTTTCATCTATTTATTTGCTTATTTAATTTCATCCTCTGAGAAGTGTGTGTTCATCTCTGATGCCCATTTCTGGATTGGGCCTTTAAATTTAAGGCATTTAATGTTTTTTAGTACTTTCTAAATTCTAGAGAGCAGACCTTTATCTGAGTGCTTATGAGTTAGGATTTTTTCAAAATTTGTGAGTTGACTCTTCACTTTGTTCATAATTTCTTTTGATGTGCAAAAAATTCTCAATAAGAGCTTGTCCCAGTTATTAAATCTTCCAAGTATTACCCATGCGATTTGATGTCTGTTCATGAAATCTTTACTTACCCTTATGTCTTCAAGAGGTCCTCCTACTTTCTGTTCTAGGACATTGAGTGTTTCTGTTTTAATGTTTAGATCTTTAATCCATTTTGACTTTATCTTAGTGCATGGTGATAGATCTGGGTCAAGTTTTAGTTTTTGGCATGTGGAGAGCCAGTTTTTCCAGCACCATTTGTTAATGAGGCTCTCTTTCTTTCAGTAAGCATGTTTTGCCCCTTTGTCGAAGATCAAGTGGTTGGGTGTGTTCATAGAGGCCTCTGCATCTTTTCTAGTCTATTCCATTTGTTTCCAATATCATGCTGATTTTATCACAGTAGCTTTGTAGTAGAATTTCAAGTCAGGAATTGTAATACCTCCTGCCTTGTCTTTGTTGGCCAGGATTTGCTGCTCTAGGTCTTTTCTGCTTCCAAATAAATTTTAGGAATGATTTCTCTACATCTGGGAGGTATGTTCCTGGTAGTTTGATAGGAATTGCATTGAATCCTTACAACAATTTTGAGAGTATGGTTCTTTCTATCCAGGAGCAGGGTATATCTTTCCATTTTCTCAAATCCTCTACAATCTCTTTTTTCAGATTACTTTAATTTCTGTGAAAAGATCCTTGACTTTTTTAGTTAGATGTATTCCAAGGTATTTCATTTTCCATGATGCTATTGTAAATGGTATTGTTTCTCTAATTTCCCTTTCCATGTGTTTGTTACCTGTGTAGAGGAATTCTACTGAGTTTTGGGTATTGGCTTTGTATCCTGCTATGCTGCTAAATTTATTCATCAATTCTAGTAGCTTCTTGGTGGAGTCTTTTTTTTGGGGGGGGTCTTCCAAATAAAATATCATCTCATTTGAAAATAATGTTATTTTAACTTATTCTTTACCTATTCTTATTACTTTTATTTCCTTCTCTTGTCTAATGGCTCTAGCTAATGATTCCTGAACTATATTGAATAGGAGGGGTGATAGAGGACATCCTTGTCTTGTACCAGATATGAGAGTAAAAGATTTCAGCTTTTCCCCATTTAGAATTATATTAGCTCTTGGTTTGTTATAGATTGCTTTTATCAGATTGAAGTAGAGGCTTTCTATTCCAATTTTCTGTAGGACTTTGAACATGAATGAGTGTTCTACTTTGTCAAAAACCTTTTCTGCATCATTTGAGAGTATCATGTGGTTTTAATTTTGGCTCTATTGATACAGTGTATTACATTTATGGATTTTTAAATATTGAACCATCCTTGCAACCCTGGGAAGAATCCTACCTGGTCGTTGTATATGATGTTCTTGATGATTTGATGTATTCTATTTGCTAGGGTTTTATTGAAGATTTTTGCATCTGTGGTTATGAGGGAGATTGGACTGTTATGTTATGTGTTTTTTTAGTTATGTGTTTCCTTGGTTTTGGTATCAATATACTTGCCTCCAGGAATGATTTTGGGAGAACTGTTTCCTTTTCAATTTCATTGAAGAGTCTGTGGAGTATATGGATTATATCTTTATTATTATTAATTATTATTATTATTATTGAAGAACAAATAGCAATGAGACAGTTTCAAGACAAATTAACAGGACAGATTCGATAAATTAATACATTACAAAATGTTTTTGTACTGTGGATTATATCTTCTGTAAGTTTCTTGTACAGTTCAGCTCTGAATGCAGCAGAATCTGGACTTTTCTTTGTCAGCAGGTTTTTATTACGTCTCGTTGGCTGTGATTGGGTTATTAAGAGTTGTTATATCTTCTTGATTCAGTTTTAGTAATTTGTACCTTTCTAGGAATCTGTCCATTTTTCTGTGTCTTCTGTTATGTTAGTATAAAGATTCTCAAAGTAGCTATTGATAATCTTCTGAATTTGCACTGGGTCTGTGGTGATTACACCGTTGTCATTCCTTATTGCTTGTATTTGAATTTTTTTTTTTTTTACACTTTTTGATGAAGTTAGCTAGTGGCTTATCAATTTTATTTAGTCTTTCAAAGAAACAGCATTTTGATTCATTGATTCAGAATTACGGCTGACTTCTCTGCACAAATCATGAAGGCAAAAAGAACATGGATTGGAGAACTACAAGTCCTGTATGAAAACAAATTCCAGCCCACACTACTATATCCTGCAAAACTCTCTTTCAAGTTTGATGGAGAAGTGAAATACTTCCACGAAAAAGAACAACTAAAGAATTTCACGATGACAAAGACAACCCCACCCAGACTACTGAGAGATGTTCTAGAAAGGGACAAAAATGACCAGATTCCTGATGGGTTTTCCTTTGAATGTGATCTGATTCTTTTCTCTAGAAGCTTTTAGTATATTGCTCTTGTGCTTGATTTCTGGCATCTTGACTATTATATATTTCGGTGTGTTTTTAATTGGGTTGAAGTTATTTGCCATTCTGTATGTTTCGTTTACTTGAATGTCCGATTGTTTCCTCGTATTTGGGAAGTTTTCTGCTATTACTTTTGCTCATATTCTTTTTGTATCATTTGTATTGACTCCTTCTTTCTCACTGATGGATATTAATCTCACATTATTCATCTTAACATCATCTTGCATGTGATGAATATTTTTTCTTTCATCCTAGTTGTTTTTAGGAGAACTTTTCTTACCTTTTCACTATCTGCACCACCGTTCATGATCTGAATCTCTGTCTTCACTTTTACTCAAACAGTTTTGTAGGTTTGAGTTTGAGATATTTAAGTTCCTCTATATCTCTTTTACTGTGCTTCATATGATCTATTTCTTTCCTGTATTGCTCATCCAAGGAATCCATCAGTTTTCTAATCTCCTCTATTTTTTTTTTTTTTTTATCAATTTGTACTTAAAAGCACTTATTAGTTCTTTTAACGCAGACCTTTTTTCAGATTGGGTTTCCTCCATATATTTCTGCATTTGTTTCTTTACTGCAGATGCTATGAATTCAGAGATTTCTTTTTTTATTTCAGAAATAAATTGTACTCTGAGTTCTTCTATACCTTTTTGCTGCTGTTTATTTACTTTCGAAGCTATTAATTCATACATTTCAGCTGAGCTAGTGTCCTCTGTACTTGTTCTCGTTGGGCTCGAGACCTGAGATTACATTTTGCTTCTTGCCTTTGTCATTTTGTATAGTGCTATCCACTGATCTTTGGTGTAGAACTTTGGTGCAGTTATAACCTTAGCATCTGATGAAATTCAACATAGCAAGATACAGTTCATATAGTTGTGCCTGGCTTGGGTCTGGCTGCTGTGCTCAACTCCTTCCTGTTGCTGTCCTTGGAGGTGAGCCTGTTGTGCCCGTTTGGCAAGATGTTCTGTTCCCGGATTAGCTGCATGATTTTGACTCTAGTCTCACTGTAGGGACTTCAGCTACCAAGTTTCATACCAGGCCTGTATGCCTGGTCTGTGTTATGTCTGGAGGTATATGGAGTGAGGGCAGGAGAGTACAGAAGCTCTCCTACACACTGACTGGACGTGGGCTTTGGAAGGTCTACAGGGCTCCCAAGAGGGTGGTGGATGTTCTCACTCACAAGGTGGGCTGTGCTGGGTCTGAAGCAGTGGGACAGGACCGGACAATGCTGGGAAAGGTCTCTCTGATGAGGCATTGCCCTATTATTTCCAAACCTCCAGTTGGTGAGCTCCAATCTCACTCACAGCCAGTGATATGACCTCCTTACTTTAACGAGAACAAGTATGATGGATATAATTATTTTTATTTTATTTTGCATTAAAATTTTATCATATTTAGTAATTCTCTTGGTTCCAAGCAGCCTCAGTGCAGGGCAGAGAGGCAAGAAGACAGAGTCAGTGTGGAAATGCAGCTTGGTCCTGCCTCCCTGGGAGTGGGCACACTCAATTCTAGGGGTCTTGACAGACCCTGAAAAGGGTTTTCTGCCAGATTGAAGGTGACCTCACTGTCTTTTGTATTACCAGCCAAATCAGCATCCACAATCAAGGCATTTCCATAAAAGGCCGTACTTCCTCTTCTGTAGGAAGACATGTGAAATAGCCAGAATTTGAAATTGATACTTTCCAGGTCAGGGACAGACCTTTTCTACATTTTGATTTAAATCTATTCAGGAGCATTCTGTGGGAGTTCTGGCAGTGATGGTCACACTGAGGGAAGTATATTAAAAAGAGCTTATCTAATTTCCTGAAAAGATAGGAGGGAAAATCCATGAGAAAAACATGTTAACAGCATTAGTTTCTGCCAAACATATGTAAATATCTTTTATTTTGTAAAGAGAACAAATGAAAATGTGTACATGAAAATGTTCTAACAAATAGGCTGTAGTTCTTGGATGTGTTTGATTTCTGTTTTTCAAATTAGAGTTTTAAAATATCTTAAGTGAATGCTATGACAAAGACACAGCTTCCATTTAGAATTTGAATTTGTAGAATTTTTTTTTCTTTAGTCCTCTATTTTAGGAACTCATCTCTGGCATAATGAATAAGATTTTATCTTACTCTGAGACTAAGTTGTGTTTACTATATGAGAAATAATGCTTAAAAAACATAACTAACATGTACTAATTAAAGTATATAGTGAGATTTCAACACAATTTATTCTCAATTAATATCTTGTGTTTTCTTTGAAAACAGTGAAGTATGACCAATGAGATTTCTATAACAACTTTACCCCAGAACATATAAAAAAATGATCAAGAGATATTGGTTGCCAAATCCAAATACTTATCTACAGGCAAAATTATTATTGCTAGACCACTTTTTCTAAGTAACATACTTTTTTCATTTATAATATATTAACACTGTCCTTAACATGAAAAGATGGCTTACCATTCTCAGTAAGTCTTGGGCTTTGAGATTTTCCTCTGATGGCATGAAAATGGCCTTCTACGGAGGAAGTCATGCTTCTCTGTGGCAAACTGAGACGTGGCTGACTGTTTCTTCAGAAATCTCCACTGCTAAAAGCAGAATCGGCACAACAACCTGGTGAGCCAACCAGAATCTTATTTTTCTCTTTTATGTATAGCTCCATAAGGGAAGGGTAGAAAGAATGGTAAAAGAAGTAAATTTGTAAAAAACTTAGTGACTGATAATATCACTGTTTTTGGTAAATTTGAAAATGTCCACAATAAAATCAGAAGTCAAAGAAAGTTCATATCATTGGAAAATTGGCAGCAAGAAATCTCTGTGAAGATATTTATATCAATGAAAAAAGATTCCCTAAAAGAATGGAAAATTTTATAGAAAAAGAAGGCATAAACGAATAAACTTTAGGAATTCTTAGTATTCCCATAACTATTAAAATCCTGAAGTGGTAGTTAAAATGTCTTCTCAAGAAAACACTAGTCAGGGTCAGGGAGATGGCTCAGTGGAATACGTGCTTTCCTGGCAAGCACAAGAGCCTGAGTTCAATCCCCAGTTCCGCCAAAAAAAAAAAAAAAAAAAAAAAGAATCCTTAGCTTTTGCAATGCTAGAAATTTGGAAGGCTGAGGCAAAAAAAAAAAAAAAAGAAAACACTAGTCAACAACATAATCAACAGTCCATTTCCAAGTGAGTTCTACCAAACCTTTATGGTGGAGCACTTTAAAACTTTTTGAAAGCCACACACACACAAAAAACATTACTTTTAAATTCATTTTATGAGAAATCTGAACCTGAATTTAGACTATAATAAAAGAAAATTTTATAGCAATCTTATTTGTTATGGGGTGTGTCTAGTTGTCCCCCAAAGTCTCATGTAGTCATGGGGTGGGGACTTCAAGAATTTATGATTAACTAATGATCCATTGGGATTATGTGTGATCCAAGGCCAGGATTATGTGTTTTAGTACTGCTGGGATTATGGGTGTGAGTACTTGCACCAGCCTGGGGCAGAGAGCCTGGATGTAATGTAAGAGACAGAGACACAGACTTTCTGTAGCCATTGATCTTTGCTCTTTGTTGTTGCTGTTCTGCCACCATGAACTGCTGCTCTCTGCACTGTGCCCCTCTGTCGTGGAGCCAGCTGAATATGGATTGAAACCTCTAGTAACTATGAGCTAAATAAACCTTTCCTTCCTTCATTTTGGGTGTTGGGTATTTGTTCCAGCAATGAGTGAAGAGTAACTAAGACATTCAAAGATGCATATTTTAAAAATTCCAAACAAAATACTTGCAAACAGAACCTAGATAAGTACATAATAAAACAAACAAACAAACAAATACAAAAACACTTTTAGCACTGCATGTCCTATTGCATAACCTATACTTAAAAAAAATGAACTCTTGTAGTTTTTAATCTATCTGAGTCAACCAGAATCTTATTCTGTAAGAACCCCTCAAGACTACTCTGGTTTTTCTCTGCTCCCAAATTTTCTAGTAAACTCGCTGTTTGAATGAGGCCTTGTGCTCAGCATGTTCCAGGAATTATTCACTGCCTGCGAGCAGGTCAACATCTAATGGAGTGAGGACTCTTATGTCTTTGGAGTTTTGGTTCATTTAATCCCAGCGCCTTTTACAGTTCTTCATTTGCATTGTTTTTGAGTACTCAGTTTAGTTAGCATATATGATTTTTCCAGGGTTTTACTTGTATGGACAAATAGTGTTTTCCAGTATGTAGTTACCCTGAACAATGCCACTCTGAACACTTGGCACCTGTTTCCTGATTCCCTTGTAGAGGACCTCACTTGGAACAGGATTTCTGAGTGACACTATGTATGTACATTCAACTCTCATGTAGTCAAATGATTTTGCAAATTGTGGACTAATTTATATTCTTATTGGCAGAATGTGATATTTTTTGTTTAGAGGTTAGCTATTCTGATACATGTAGTGAGAACTCATTTTATTTTTAATTTGCTTTTATTTTTTGGTCTGATACTAAACTTAAGAAACTTTTACTGTTTAGTAGACATTTGGACGTGTTTCTTGAACTTCTGGACAATTCTCTTCTGTATCTATCTACTGTATCTATCTTTCTTTGATATTGTTTAACAGAAGTTTTTAATGTAATCTTGACATGAGCCCATGGTTAAATTTGTTTTTTTTTTTTTCTTCATTTAATGACTTGCATTTTTGCTTTGTTGATTTATTTACTTTTTATTAGTACATACTTGCAGTACATAATGCTTGCATTCCTTGTGTGGAGTGGATATCTTAATTCCTTTTTTAAAATCCTCTTTTTCTGTCTTTCTTCCTTTCTCCCTCCATCTTTTGATTTTCTTTATAGTAAGAAGCATCTATTTCCCTACATCCTATTATCTATCTTTCATTTTGCTCTTTATAATTTGGGTTTCTCAGTAGGAAAAAACATGTAGTATTTAAATTTGTGTGTTTGATTTATTTCATTAACATTATGATATCAACGTGCATCCATCTTCCTACAAATGACTCAAGTTTACCTTTCTTTATGGAAGAACAGTAAGGCATACTTGAGAATTTATTGGAATGCTGGTTTGGTGGTCATGAATTTCTGTAGATGCTATTTATTATAAAAATTATATTTTTTGAGCCATTTTGATAGATAGTTTTGCAGGATATATCCATCTAGGTTGGGAATTGTTTCTTTTAGACCTTAAAACACACCACTTCAAGTTCATCAAACCATTATAGTTTTCATTTAGAAGTCTTCTCTAATTCTAATGGGCTTATTTTATTTTATTTTTGGCAGAACTGGGGATTGAATTCAGGCCCTTGCGCTTGCCAGGGAAGGTCTTATTCTACTGATCCATCTCCCTGGAATCCCTAATGTTTTTATTTTATATGTGATTTACTTCTTTTTTTCTCACTGCTTTTAAGATTTTGTTCTCCTGTTGGATTTGTAACGTTTTAACTAGGAAGTGATGTGGAAAGATTCTTTTTCTAATAATGCCTATATGAGGTTGTTTATGCCTTACTTATCTGTGTGTTAATTTCTTTTCTTTTATTGCTATTATTTCTGTAAACAAGTTTTTAATGTTATTTATGCCATCTTCTGATTTTTCATGAATTCTGATTAATTGTGGATTCTTCTTCTTTGCATCATCTAGGAGCTATCCAATTTGTTTTGCCTGTTTTCTTGTCATTTTAAAGATCTCTTCCATTAGTTACAGACAACATCCTGTCTTCTTGTTCTGACAGTCCTCATACTGATCACTTTTACTGACCATGCTTTCAGTAGAATTTTTAACCTGCTGAGTTTCTACTTAGAGCCTATTGATACACTCAATACTTTCTTTGCTGTTTGCAACATTTTGTTCAGGGCTGCTAACTTGTTAGTAATGTCTTCTTCAGCCTTCCTGATTATTTTGTTTATATTCCTCAATATTGTTTATTTATATATTCTTTGAATTTTTCAAATGTCATTTTCTGCTTTATGTCCCTTAATAGCAACATCATTTTGAGTAATTCAGATGAAACATGGATCAGCTTTGGAGGAGTGGGAGCTTTTGAAGGCATTTTATTTTTGCTTGTTTCTCACTTCTCTAATATATGTGAAGGGGTGTGTGTGTGTGTGTGTGTATGTGTGCGTGTGCATGCAAGTGAGTTGTGTGTTGGTTGTGTGTTGAGTGTAGTGGAAAATATTGTTGTTTGTAAGGCGACCTCTTTAATTAATACCTACTTTTTGTGGTTTCTTCTGGATGTGGCTATTGGTTTTTGCCTCAATTGTGGGATCCAACTTCTCTATTTACTTGGGATGGAGCATGCAGAATATTTCACTCATACTCATTTCTTCCAGAATAGGCCACAATATTGTCAACAATCTCAAGGATTTTGACATCCAAAGAAAATCAATAAATAGCAACAATTATGTCACCTTAGTTACAGTAAGATCAGTATCTGTTGTAGCATTAAATGCAAACTGAATATTGGCACACCACAAAGCCAATGGTGTATCACTTTGTTTTCCTTAACCATAGGAAAAAGACACACAATTACAGTGTGAACACTAAGTCAAATCAATTGTTGACCTACTACTGACCTATACTAAATATCTACTAAATAGAACGACCTACAGAGTGATATTCAAAAACAATAATGTGAAGTTAGTTAGCCATCTAGAGATTCACAAAACTGAGTAGTTATACTAGTAAAGGTAAAGGGAGTGGTGAACTGAAGAATAAGAAAAACAAACTTTAAAAATGTAATCAAGAGGAAAAGAGAAGATGGAGAAGAAACTGAGGAGCACATAGAAGTTAACAGTGTTAGGGTTGATGGTGCAGGCCTATAATCCCAGCACTTTGGAGGCTGAGGCAGAAGGATTGCTGTGAGTTTAAGGCTGGCCTACACTACGTAGCAAAACCCTATCTCATAAAGCAAAATGAAACAAAAACAAGAAAATAAACAAACCTCCCCAAACAAAACAAAGTAGTTTTAGAAAAGTTGCAGGAAAGAACAAAAAGAAAAAGAATAAAAGACAAATAGGGAGCCACTTGCAGGAAATAAAGGAAGGGTAGGAAGGAGGAAAAAATGCAAGAAGAAAGAGGAAAAAGGAAGGGAAAAAAGAATCTTAACCCTCCAAAATTCAATGAAGGAAAGGTAAAAATAAGAAAAAAACCCTCAGAAAAATCAATGAAAGATTTAAACAAGGAAAAATATTTCTTGTGATTTTGAATGAAAGAATGGTTTCTTCCCAACACCCGCTGTCTTGGGTCAGGCAATCACAATTCTGTCTGCTAGCTCTAGGGTCTCTCTGTTCATTGCAGTGTCCACCTGCATCAAGGACTCTCTATGTGTTTGTCTCAGACTGTTCTTACAGACTAAACCCACTGGTAGAAGGGGACTGTGACAAGCCCTCTGGTCTCTTCTGGATTTAGGCTGTGAGATATGAGTTCAAAACTGGATGGATTGGCTTAATGTTGACAGGCATGGTGTCTGGTTGCTCCCTTCTTTTCCTGGGTATTGCCCTCATCCAGGATCATGTCATTTGGTAATTTCTTGCTTTGCTCCCATGCACCAAGTGGTTGATTATACCCTTGCACTGGGGTTGGAGTTTCCATGTGTCTGGGGTGGGCCTCTTTGTTCATGTCAAAGGAAACCTCATTTATGCTTTTTGATGATGTTTTTGATCAACAGCAGTTCTTCATTATAATGGGAATCAATATTTGTTACTTCTGATCTTTTATGTTTTATCCTTTACTATTTAAAGGAGTAGTTCAACTAATATAGTAAATCCCTGACTCAGGAACGAGTTGTGCTGTGGAAGGATGTTCAGAAATTTGATTCATTTATAATCAACAAAGTGAGTCTCATACAGTATACTTGTGAATCTTGTGGAGTACACCTGCAAAAGTTCACAACTTGAGTGTTCACAAGTCAGGGAGGTATGAAAGAATAGGAGTGAGAGCGTATTCCTTTGTCTCGCTCTCAAATTCAAAAGGAAATTATACAATATTTTGTTATTATATATGATCTTTGCCATATGAGTAAGGCCCTTTCTCCAGAGATGTTATGTCTTCAAAGATGAAGTGATATGCAGCGATGTGAATTTTGTATCAACTCAAACTTGGGGAAACATTGGTCTAAAGAACTGCAGGGCATTTCCTGAAGCATGGAAATGAATAGTTAGTAATTGAGCTTAGAAAACTACTCTGCTTCCTGTCATTGAACAAGTGCAAACTGGTGAATACTCATCTCTAGCAACCAGTTTCTAGTCTTTTTTTTTTTGGCAGAACTGGATATTGAACTCAGGCCCTTGTGCTTGCCAGGGAAGCACTTATTCCACTGAGCCATCTTCCTGTCCTCATCCAGTTTCTAGTTTGAAGGACAATTTTTCGGATTCCCAGAAAGTGTCCAACTTCTTCATGCCTTAGTTGTCTGTGTAATTTGGTAACAATTCATTTACGTTCATTTTATGATAATACTGAAAGTGCATTCTTGGAGCAGGAGTGAGCTAATTAAAACATCTGATAATAAAGTTATTCTAGGAAGGAGCTCATGTGACTGGGCTTTGTTCTTTTGAATTTATAATATTAAAATCAATATTTCTTTCACATTTAAGGGTACTCTCAACTTGAAGACAAGGGGTTAACAAATATATTCTGAGAAAGAGAGAGAGAATTAATCTCATTCCTTTTTTCCTTTGATCTGTTTACTTTAGGCCCCATTCTAGTAATTCACACATTCTTGGTACTACCTGATTCTTGAATATAAACCATGAAAGTATCCATTGTAATGCTTTTGTTTTTAGGGGTCAAGGACATTCTGGGCCTGAACTGCATTTTTCTAGACTTTCCTGTGCAATTCAACACCCCTCCACTTGCATTTAGGATAAAGGAGAGATTTCAGTAGCTTTCTTTCATTAGTATGTGTTATGGTTTGTGTCTAGTTGTCCCCCCCCCCCCCCCGAAAAGCCTTACATAGTCATAGGGCTGCCTCTGGAGTTTGTGATTGATTATTGTGGGTGTGGGTGCTGCAAATTTGCTTTATAATTGAAAGAGGGGAGAGAGACTAGCTAGCTGCGTGAGGTGTGGCCACTTCCTTTGCTCTCTTGCTCTTTGCAGCCAGCACGAAAGGTTGTTCTCTGCCCTGTGCCACCATGCCTTGGAGCCAACTCCGTATATAATGAAACCTCCATTGTCTGTGAGCTAAATAAACCTTTCATTCCTTCATTTTGGGTATCAGGTGTTTATCCCAAAAATGAGAGAACATTGACTGAGACAGTATGCCACGGTGTTTCTATTAGCAACTTTCCAGTAAAGAAGTAGGTGCTTATGTGAAGAAAGTTCATTGTCACTATTTGCCAATAAATTTGTAACAATATGTTCAGAAGAACAAACTCTGTATTTCTGACCAAACATTTATATAGAAATAAGTGTGGTGGATTAATTAATGGTCAATTTATTTGAAGTGAATCAGCGTGGTACTCGGTATGGAAGGCCCACCTGGAGATTGTTGCAAACAGCATCCGTAGATAGAAAACAGGAGGGGAAGATGGTGTGCTCTTGATTCTCCCAGAGAAGATCTGTCAAGCTGGTTTTCCTGATGTGAACTCAGTTGTTCTCATCAGAGGAGGAACTCAGCGGTTCTCATCACATTGTTGCTGAGGATGGCTGCAGTTCCCTTTGGGGAGCTTGGGTCCTTTGAGCATCATATCCTGGCTTTACTGCAGATCCCTCACCTTTCTGGCACAAATCCTTTGTCATGCTGGCACAGACTTTCTAGCTTCTACCGCTTACCTTTGTGCCTTCCCAGTGCAGACTTGCATGAGACATTGTAGTAATTCTCTGGTCTTCCAGTTGGACTCTTGGAGGACACTGCCATGGGCTTTCAGCTTTCACCATGACTCAGCTTTTGCCTTGACTGCAGTGGGATCCAGGTCCTCAGCTGGACTCTTTTGGTCTCTCATGTATGGACAGATCTCCTGCACTCTTGTATTTGACTCTTTGGGTGAATATTGCAAAG
Organism: Ctenomys sociabilis; assembly: GCA_004027165.1. Lineage (NCBI taxonomy): Eukaryota > Metazoa > Chordata > Mammalia > Rodentia > Ctenomyidae > Ctenomys > Ctenomys sociabilis. The sequence goes on from PVKA01008964.1 coordinate 43,904, forward strand.
TAATTCCATAAATTATATTACCTGAATTACATCTTTTCCCTTGAAAATTCTGACTAAAACAGTAAGTTTTCCTTCAAAGATGTGAGATTTCCTCTACTAATCTACTAAATTGAAGCACCTAATTTTTGAGATCCTATGACGATGGTAACTGTCTACTGAATTTTCATCTGTGCACCTCTTAACTACATTAACAGTGCCCTTCTTTATTGGCCACACCATGAAGAGATAGGAATGAGAGTTGGTCTTGTCTAATAAGGGAACACATTGTCCTGAACGTGTTCCCTATGTTCCTCTGAAACTGATTGCTTCAAATGTTGTTTGATGACATCACCCCACAAATCAATCAACCTTAAGACATTTCTGTGAGGATGAGGGTAGAAAGTCATCTTCTCCCTGTGTGCCCTCCTTGCTAGAAACATGAATCTAAGGACACTGGCAACATTACCTGTTTAATGTGGACAGGAATTTCTAGTAATGGGGAGAACAAGCCCTCAGGCAGAACTGAAACATGAGAGAAAGGATCTTGCTGCTCTAGACCTAGATATATTTGTGCTTGGGCTGGTGCAACTCCTTTTCTTCCTAGTTATATAGCCAATAACTTTATTTGTTGATTTTTATCTTTACCTAATTGAGTTGGGTTTGTGTTATCTGCAACTGAAAATTTTCTGTTTAAAATAAGCAGAAGCAACAGTAGTGATAAGTAGAAATACGGATTTAAAATATATGCCAAATATTTAGAAATCTTTTGAATTATATAAATGAATTTTCTGGACACGTTAGATGCCTACACGTTTTGTTTTGTAACATGGTTAAAAAGAATCACTTTACTCTATGTAGCAAATATTAATTAAATTATTTCTTAACTATGGAAACAGAGAACTCATAATATTAAGTTAGGCAGATTCCAGACAGACAGCTCTTCCAAAGCCTTTTTAACTTGTGTACTCTATTACATTAAGATTAGAAAGCTGAAAATCAGTATGAAGATGGAAATATTTTTCTAAGGGAGGAATTCCTTAGTAGTTCAATAGTTTTATTCTGTTTTGAACATCATGACACATACCTCTGATTTCTTAATACTTCATGGGAATTTTGCTTTTGGCACTGGAGATGTTAATTCAATGAACATTAATCAGATACATTAAAGGTGGACGCTGCTTGTCATGTATATTGTAATACTTTGAAAGTGAAAGGGACTTCTACTAGTCATCAGACCAGGATAATAATGGACAGTAAGAACATGTTAGGGAAAGATAATATGTGGCCATTCTACTACAAGTTATTTTTTTCTGGACCACTGGCTTTGAAACTATGTTGGCAGTTGAAGTGCTAGAGAAACTTAAATGAAATACAGAATCCAGGTCTTGAATTTGGAGATTTTGTTTGTGCGATATAGAAGTAGGAGCTAGAGATATTACTTTTAAAACTATCCTCTTGGTGATTCTAATGTATATGTAGGCTTGATAACCATTGCACTCACTTTAATTATAACTGTTCAGTTTTAATATACAATAACAATTATGAAAGGATGAGATATGATATTTCTTAGATGGCGATTTTGGATGAATAGTTTTCTGACATTTATTGCATTCATGTATAAAAAGAGGGTCTTAGTCGAAAATAACTTTAAATCTTATTGTAGTCTAATTTCAGAAAACTGTATTCTTTTGAAGAATTCTTCTATGAAGGGATTTAAAGCTATGAAAACAGAGCCTGTTTTCCCGAGTCTTAGATCATGTCAGAACACCACTTGAAGGAAGGACAGATCAATTTTATTTTCTAATAGTGAAGATTTGTGGTATGAATTAAGTGGCAGAATATAACCACATATTAACTTCAGAGCTGTTTGAGAGTATGTTGATGTTTTGAGCCAAATGGGATGATGAGAAACCTGCAACCCTGAGAGATATTATTTAATTTTTGCAATCTAACCTGACACTACATCCAACAATTAAAATGCTGAAGGAATTTTCCCAAGAAGAAATTTTATGGTTGTTGATAATGGGGAGACGCTGCCCTGGGTGTGTCTTTCTGTTCTAATGCAGTTTATTCTTTTGTCTATAAGTGGAAACTGAGATGTACCTTGTACATGCTATGAAATATATTAAGTCATTCAAGAGTCATTCTCATTCCTTTTAAGAATAAGCTCTTTTAAAGTCTTAATGCTAGCACTGGATTACTTTAAGAAATGTAATCCAATAAAAATCCACTAATTTGTGGGATTTTTTATCCATTTCTTTTATTCCTTTGTGTGCTGCTCTTGTGCTTGCTGGGTATAAGCAGCATGTAGGGCATGCCAGACTCACCCTCTTCTGCATCATTTTCCCAAGCAGTCCTCTTCCCTTTCTTCCATAGAAAAGTTTCTAATAAATCAAGATGAGAGGGACCACATCTCCACTGAGAGTTTGAATCTTGAGTTGTCCATGGAAGTTCCCATTGCCCAAAACTATTTTTGTTTCTATAGGGTCTTTAGTGTACCTTAATGATGTATACCTCTCTAATTCTTTTCTAGCATATTTGCATTTCACCTTGTAAGACCTTCAGGATACATAGACTTGCTGATCTATACTGCAAAATAATGTTCTTTTTCAGCCTGAGAGTCAACTCATAATTGAAACTGCCTCTCTTGATGAGATGTCATTAAGACACCTTGGAAAACAATTAGATTTAATTAGATCACACTATTGAAATATATGACTAAAAGAGTACAAAAATCAAATGTATGTGCTATCTATCTACTATAATAGTTTTGTTCCCTCTTTCTGCATGATTTCAAAGACATTCTAAGTTACTTCTTATCGTTGGTATTCAGGGTTGAACATCAATTCGGCTCTATTTTTCATACTTAATGAAAGATAATGTTTGCTCTAGTAAGTAGGTGGAAGTTCTGCTAATATAATGTTACTCAGTTGTTTAAATTCTTGAGAAATATAAAACACATATGATTTTTTTTTTGTTACAGTTAATTTGAGTCAATTTGGCCAGGACGTAGTGTCTAGTGATTTGATTAACCTCTAGTGCAGATGTTGTTATAAAGATATTTATGAAGGTGACTAACATTTACACCCATAGATTTTGCATAGATTATTTTCCACTATACAGTTGAACCTCACTCAAATCAGGCGAAGGCCTTAAGACCCAAAACAGGTTTCCTGAAGAACATTTATTTCTTTGTCAAGACTGCAATAAGAAAACCTTGGTAGTGTTTCAGCTTGCTCACCCGCTCTACACATTTTACATAAAATACCAATATCAACTATTAGTTGAATTTCCAGCCTACCAGCCAGTCTTGTTAGCCCCATTGCATGAACCAATTGTTTACATTGAAACTATGTATATAACAGTCTTTAGGTGGATATCTATTTCTGTCTTATTCTAGCTCTAGTGCCTATTGATTCAGTTTCTTATAGGCATGATAAATTTTGATTGGCAATTTTATTGACTTGCAAGATGCTGAGAAGATTAATAAAGCACAGTTCCGAAAGAGTCTAGGTGAGTCCTACACTGTGACCGGGGGAAGTGTGTCTGATCCCTGGGGCCTTCTTGTGTGGCTCTTCTTCTGCTTCCTGCTTCTCATGTCATGGACTGAGCAGATCTCCTCCACCAGAACCTTCTTCTGTGATATTTTTGCTTTAATGCCAGCTGACCATTGACACAAGCATCTGAGACTGTGAGCCAGAGTAATGTTTCTTCCTTTTTCGTTTTTTTATTTTTTTAATTTCATGTGTTTTTCTCCCAGCAGCAGAAAGCTGATGAATGTGCACTTATCAAGAGTGCTTTTTTGTTCTACCATTTGACAACAGGATTATTTAAAAAAATTTTAGGACAAGAAATTGCATACTCTCTGATTGTGAAAAGCTATTTGTTATTTAGTCTTACCTATACCAAGATTTCAAATAGTGCCTTTGATACTTTGGAAATTTTTATATCCCTCATGCAGTTTCTTTCTTCTGTGAAGCAAAAATGTGAATAATTGTGTAAGGAAATTACCTTTGATGGATTTATGTCCTCAAAATTATCTTTGTCTCTAAACCCCAGAGAGTATTAGGTGGCCTTAAGGTTACCTCCCAGTTTGAAAACTGCTGACATAAACTATCGTGCTACCTACATGTTTAAATACACTTTTATTATTATTTACCTAGGAATTGTATTTTGACTATGATAAAAATAAAAAGCTATAAATGATAAGCTCAGAAATAAGGAAAATGTTAATACTGACCATAGACTATAATAGTGTAATGATATGAAAATATTAATGATGTTACTGAAATTCAGCTAATGAAGTATCAACAAAAGTAGGGTGCTTTGACTAATGATCAATTTGTAAACTATGCACACATATTTGCATACTTTTAGTAAATGCTTACCTTTCATCTTGTTTCCAGGAGAATGCACTAAGTTGTCTTGGAATTTTTGACTCAATGCAATATCTAATACTTCTTTAGATCTTATAGTGCTGAAAAGAATATAAATTATTTTATGAAAACTAACCCAAGTTTTTTTGATGCTCAGAGTTCCCTACAAACTTAGTACAGTATTTGACACATGATGGGGACTTTGTTGTTTGTTAGGTTGACTGAATATACTCCAAGATACATAGTTCCCAAAATTAGAGTTGTCAGTATTTAAAGAGCGGTAACTTTCATGAAAATAAATCTTTATAGATGGACAAAGAAGATGATAGGACATGATAACACACAGGTTGAATAAAAGAATCTACTGATAGCAAAAGATAGGTACCATCACCTATAAGCAATTTTATTTTATTTACATAATTATTTCCACCAAATATTGGAGACTGTTACTACTAGTAAACATAATCTTAGCTAACTTATAAAATACACTTAAAGTCCTGTGTGTAACAATATGTGAAAGTTTTTAATAACTCGTAATCATCAGTGCAGCAATTGTTATACCTTCATTTGCCTTGTTTATTCTACAGGTAATATGATAGCTAACTGATTGTGTTAGTTTGATTAAGAAACAACCAACTAAATTATATCGGCATAACTTTGGGGTTGGCTGAAGGGATTTACTAAAGACAGAAGACCCACCCTGGATGTGAGTGACACCAATAAATAGGATTGTGGTATTACTGGAATAAAAAGAAAATGAAGGAAGGCTCAGTTCTCTTTGTTTAGAGGAGTTTCAGCACAGCTCCTTCAGCCACTTGGCTGAGATACTACAGTGAGGTTCAAGTGTGAACTAGATCCTTCAGATATCCAGTCTCCAGACAGCTCTTTTGCACTTTTCCACACCCAACTCTGTCAATGGCAATTGTAGGTCAATTTTGTATATATTTGTATGTCTTGAATTAAATCTGTTTCTCTAGTAAACACTGACTCACACAGGCAGCCCATTGTCCTAATTACAAAATTCGTGGCTATTTTAGTTGAACTGAGTAGGTCAGTTAATGTTTGAGGCAGCATCTGAATGTTTTCATTCTTAAAATTCTTTATTTCATTTTATTATTTATTTATTTGGAGCTATATTTTTCTTAATTAAAAAATATCAATTTTGGCCATATTAAACATCCTTTGTCAGTGTCAGCCATGTGGATGAATCACAACTATTGCTTGACCAATTTGTTCTCTGTGAAAGCCTGAGAGAATTTTTCTCTCCATGTAACTCTCCTTAGGCACACTATACATGTGTATACACACTATACACTATATGTAATGGATCACATTCCTCTGTGGCTCCATAATCTCCTTGATCAGAAAATTTGGGACACAACTGAGATAAATGATGTTACAGTACAGGTTCTCCTATGTCCTGAGTCCTCACTGACCTTGAAAGGCTAGGGCCAAAATGTTGGCTGACCTTGCAGCCTTTCTTGTTTTCTAATATTTGGTCTGCAAATGTACGTTATTAAGCCTCCACAAGAGAAGCTTATTATTACCCTACAACATATGCAGATGAGATTAACCCCACTATCTCTCTGAATATCAAACATCTTAGGCATAAGATGGAACATATATGTTCCATCAAGTATTGATATGTTAAACTTTGTCTCTACAGAATATGGAAAAAATTAAAAAAATAAGAATTACATGTTTTTGCAGAGAAATTTAGAAGTCTAACTGCATATATCACTGTAGCAGGACAATTCTGTGACATTTTATTTTTCTTGTCCCTTTTTTCATTTATTACCTTTTTTCTTAAAAAAAAGCATTTACTTGGGAGACAGTGTGGCAGTAATTGGTTTATCATGAAAAGCAGTACAAATTTAGAAGACCAGAATGGCAGGCATTCCAAGCATGCCCCTACTACACATTGCTATCTTCAGTGCAGCTGTTTAGTTCACAGTTATCAGCATATATAGCTAGTCAGGGTGAGATTCCTACCAATTAACTGCTAGTTTCAAACTTTGCTGATGTTTCTCAGGATCACTGCCTTACCCATATACTGCACATAAGTAAATGGTTTTGACCCTGTCATGTTTCCCAGCTTTTCTCTTTGCCCTCTCCTCATTGTCCAATCCTCAAGTTCTTGTTTACCTTTTAATTGTGTCATACCTTTCTATTTGTAACTCTTCTTTTGAGTATTTATGCTAGGGAGACCCTATGATATTTGTGCATGTGGGTCTGGTATATTTTGCTTGTAAGTATACCTTCAAGTGGCATCGACTTAAATATGAAGACTTTCAGTTTATCATTCTTTATAGCTGAGTAATACTCCATTGTATAAAATTACTTCATCTTTTTTAACCATTCATCATGTGATGGGTGTCTTGGTTGTTTCCAAGATTTTGCTATCACAAATTTCACTGCTATAAACATAGATACACAAATGGTACTATGATATGATGTTTTCACTTGCTCTAGGAAAATTCCCAGTAAGGGGAGAGCTGGCTTGAATGGGATTTCCAGTCCTAGATTTTTAAGGAGTCTCCACACTGAACTCCAAAATGGTTGCACCAGTCTACCTTCCCACCAGCAGTGGAGAAGGGTTCCTTTCCCCCCACAGAAGGCTTTTCTCTCCAACATTTGTTGTTAGTTGATTTCTTTATGGTAGCCATTCTTTCTGGGGTGAGGCAGTATGTCAGTGTTGTTTTAGTTTGCATTTCATGGATGGCTGGTGATGTGGAGCATTTTTCATATATTTATTTGCTTCTTTATTTTCATCCTCTGAGAATTGTGTGTTCATCTCGGATGTCCATTTCTGGATTGGGTCTTTAAATTTTGGGGTGCTAATGTTTTTTAGTTTTTATAAATTCTAGATAGCAGACCTTTGTCTGAGTGCTTGTTAGTTAAGATTTTTTCCCCAAATTTGTAGGTTTTCTTTTGACTTTGTTGGTAATTTCTTTTGATGTGAAAAAATTCTCAATAAGAGCTGGTCCCAGTTAATTCTTACAAGAATTACCTATGTGATTTGATTATTTTTCATGAGCTTTTTGGATACTCCTATCTCTTTAAGAGTTCCTCTTCCAGGAGATTGAATGTTTCTGTTTTAATGTTTAGAACTTAAATCCAGTTTTGACTTAAGCTTAGTGCCTAGTGATAGACTGGGGTCAAGTTTTAGTTTTCAGTGTGTACAGGCCAGTTTCTCCAGCACCATTTGTTACAGAGGCTATCTTTCTTCCAGTAAGCATGTTTGGCTTCTTTCTCAAGGATCAGGTGGTTGAGTGTGTTCCTAGAGGTTTCTGCATCTTCTAATCTATTCCACTGATCCTCAGGTTTATTTTGTCACCAGTACCATGCTGATTTTTATCACAGTAGCTTGTAGAACAATTTCAAGTCAGGAATTGTAATGCCTCCTGCCTTGTCATTGTTGGCCAGGATTTCCTTTGCTATTCTAGGTCTTTTTTGGTTCCAAATAAACTTTAGGGATAATTTTTCTAGGTCTGGGAGATATGTTCGTGGTAGTTTGATGAGGATCGCATTAAATCTGTACAGCAGTTTTGAGAGTATTGCCATCTTCACAATGTTGGTTCTTCCTATCCAGGAGTAGGGAATATTTTCCATTTTCTTAAATCTCTACTATCTCTTTTTTCAGAATACTGTATTTTTCCTTGAAAAGATGATTGACTTCTTTAGTTAGATAAAGTATAAGGTATTTCATTTTCCCCAGTGCTATTGTAAAAGGTATCGATTTTTTTCTATAATTTTCTTCTCAGTGTTCTTGTTATCTGTGTAGATGAATGCTATTGACTTTTGGGTACTGACTTTGTATCCTAGTATGCTACTGAACTTGTGTATCAATTCTAGTAGCTTCTTGGTGAAATTTTTTGGGTCTTCCAAGTAAAGTATCATGAAATCTTCAAATAATGATAATTTAACTTCTTTACCTATTCTTATTCATTTTATTTCTTTCTCTTGTCTAATGGTTCTGGCTAATGATTCTAGAACTGTATTGTATAGGAGGGGTGATAGAAGACATGCTTGTCTTGTACAAGATCTGAGAATGAAAGATTTCAGTTTTTCCCCATTTAGAATGATATTTGCCATGGAGTTGTCATAGATGGATTTTATCAGATTGAAGTAGAGGCATTCTATTCCAATTTTCTGTAGGATTTTGAACATGAGTGAGTGTTGGACCATATCAAAAGCTTTTTCTGCACCAGTTGAAATGATCATGTGGTTTTTAGATTTGGCTTTATTGATATAGTGTATTACATTGATAGATTTGCATATACTGAACCATTCTTGCATCCCTGGGTTGAATCCTATCTTGTAATGGTGTGTAATCTTCTTGATTTGCTGTATTCTATTTGCTAGGATTTTATTTAGAATTTTTTTAAGCTATGTTCATGAGGGAGATTGGCCTATAGTTCTCTCTCTCTCTCTCTCTTTCTCTCTCTCTCTCTCTCATCTTTACCTTTTTTTGGTATCAGCCTAATACTTGTCTCCAGGAAAGACTGCTTCCTTTTCAATTTCATTGACAAGTTTGAGGGGTATAGGGATTATATCATCCATAAATTTCTTGTAGAATTTAGCTGTGAATCAATTTGTGCCCGGAATTTTTTTTTTTGTTGGTAGGTTTTCTATTACATTTCACATATTTCATTGACTGTTATTCAGTTATTGAGAGTTGTTATATCTTCTTGATTCAGTTTTAGTTATTTGTATCTTTCTAGGAATCTTTCCCTTTCTTCTGTGTCTTCTATTGTGTGAGAGTAAAGGTTCTCAAAGTAGTTATTGATAATATTCTAAGCTTCCACTTGGTTTGTGGTAGTTAAACCCTTTTCTTTCCTTATTGCTTGTATTTGAGTTTTTTCTTTCCTCTTTTTGATAACGCTAACTGGGGGCTTACCAATTTTATTTATTTATTTATTTTCCCAACCCGTCTTTTTATTTCCAGTAGCACCAACCAGCTACTTGTGAGATTCCTGGCTTCTCCTCAGCCGCAGTCTGAAGGTGCATCTTGGGGATGTGGACAGGAGAGGGGCACAGGAGCCAGAGCCGAAGGGCAGCACCATGTGCTTCTGTGAAGCTGCTCTCCTGCTTCACAAGCCACTCATTTGCAACATTATATTGGTCAGCAGTCAGTGACTTTTAAGCTAGGAAACAAAAGCCTCTTTTTTCTTTTCTTTGAGACAGGGTTTCCCTAAGCAGTAGTACGGGCTGGTTTCGAGCTTGCAGGGATCCTCTTGGCTCAGCTTCCCGAGTGTCAGGGTCACAAGTGTGCGCCACCACACCCAGTTCTGGGACCTCACGGTGGGTGGTCACATCTGGGGCTGAAGATCAAACGTGGGTCCTTATGCTTGCCAGGTAGGTTGTTTGTGCCTCTACCTCTCCATCTACCAAAGGCTTTTTTGCTGATATACCACCTTGAAAAAGCTTATCCGTGAAGCCCAAACTATAGTATAATTCACTGTTTCCTCAGACAAACACCAAATAAAATGCAGGTGAAGTAGATGGAACACAGCTGGACGCTGACTTAGGAACACTGACTTTGCCCTACCCTGATAATCTCAAACTATTATGTCACTTAATGTAAATCTATTTAGAACAAAGCACTTGGGTGCTGCTTTTCAGGTATAGTCAACTAACAAACTGCTAGAGTACCTTAAGAAAAAAATTAAGGAAATAATAATCTTCTCAAAGCCTCGCAGCAGGTTACTTATCCTTTATTTATTTCACTTTGATTTCATCGTGGTCATGGAGACCATGCCAACTTCCCATAAAAGCTTCTCTCAGACTGCTGCAATACTATGGCACAGCGAATTCAAAGGTGCAAACAGACACAAGGAAAACAGGTTTTGATTGTTAACCACGATGCCAGTAATGTTTGAATACCACTGGGTATGGATGGTCAGATGACAGATACCAGAATGTCATTACCAATTTTATTTAATCTTTCAAATAACCAGCTTTTTGATTTGTTAATTCTTTAAACTGTTTTCTTCATCTCAATTGAATTAACTTTTGCTCTAATCTTTATGTTTTTTTCTTGTCTTTGGTCTCTGGGTTCGGTTTACTTTTCTTTTATAGATGCTGGTGGTGCAACATTAGGTTATTTATTTGTTCCCATTCTGTTTTCCTCTTTTGTGAGTTCAGAGCTATAAATTTCCTTCCTAGAACTGCTTTCATTGCATCTCACATATTACGATAAGTTGTGCTTGAATTTTCATTGAATTGTAGATATTGTTGTATTTCTTGATGCATTGTTTGATGAGTAGGGTGCAGTTTTATTTCCATGAAGTTATGGGTTTTTTCTTTTTTCTTGTCTCTTTTATTTCCAGTTTCATTGTGCTGTGGTCAGATAATACACATAGGATATTTTTTTTTTTTTACATATATTTAAGCATGACCTGTGGCCAGTATGCGGTCTATTTTAGAAAATAACCCATGTGCAGGTATGAAAAAGATATACTCTGATGTTGTTGGGTGGTACGCTCTTTATATACCCACTATGAGGACATTTTTTCCAAGCTCTGATGCAGTTCTACTACTTCTTTGTTATTTTTTTTTGTCTGGTTGACCTATCTTTTGGGGATAAGTCAGTGTTTTTTTTTTTTTTTTTCTGTTAAGACTGTGGTACTGGATATTTGATTTTCATGTCCATTAAGATTTGTCTTGATAGTTGGGTGCTCCTGTGTTTGGTGCATACATATTTATGAGTGTTACCTCTTCCTATTGAATTTTTCCCCTCATCAGTATATAATGGCCTTATTTATTTTCTTTGATCATTCTTGAAGTTGAGACTGTCTGAGAACAGGATTGCTGCCTCTGCTTTTTTTCTGAGGTGCCAGCTCATGTAGTATTGCTTTTCATCATTTGACTTTCAGCCTATTAATTTCTTCATAAGTTAAGTGTTTCTGTTGTATACAGCATGCTGTTGGATTTTCTTTTCTAATCCACTGTGGCAGTCTATTTCTTTTAATTGGTGAATTGAGTCCATTTACATTGATGGTTATAAGTGAGATTTATTGATTTATGATCAACGTGTTATTTACCTTCTGTTGTTTACTCCTTTTTGTCCTGTGTTTAATTCTTTGCCTTATTTAGTGGGTTTCTTCTGTTCTCATTCATGGAGTTCTGATCATTTTGGTCCCTTGTAAAGGATCTTTTAGTAGTCTGTGTAGGGTTGGTTTTGTCATCATGAAATTCTTTAGTTGTTTTTTGTCATGAAAGTATTTCACTTCTCCATCAAACTTGAAAGAGAGTTTTTAGGCCATAATGGTCCACTCCGGAATTTGTTTTCATAGAGGATTAAGGTACTGTCCTCCATGTTCTTGATGCCTTCATAGTTTGTGAAGAGAAGTTGGCCATTATTCTGATGGTTTTCCTTTAAATGTGATATGTTTCTTTTTTCTAGCAACTTTCAGTATATTGTTTTTGTGCTGGATTTCTGAGATCTTGACTTTTATATGTATTTTTATATGGTGTATTTTTAATTGGGTTGAAGTTGTTTGGAGTTCTGTGTGCTTCGGTTACCTGAATGTCAGATTGTTACCCCATATTTCGGATGTTCTCTGCTATTACTTCTGCCCATATTCTTTTTATATCATTTGTATTGACTCCTTCTTTCTCATTGATGCCTATTAGTTTCACATCATTCATCTTTCTATTGTCTTGCAGGAATTACTTTTTCCTGCATCCTAGTTGCTTTTAAGAGATCTTTTCTTACCTTTTCACTAGCTGCGACTGACAGTATCTTCAAGATCTGAAACTGTCTTCACTTTCACTCAAATGGTTTTGCTAACTTGTGATTGGAATTTTACTTTCTTCTATAGCTCTTACTCTGCTTCATGTGATCTGTTTCTTTCCTGTATTGCTCATTCAAGGAATCTGTCACTTTTCTAATCTCTTCTATTTTTTTATGTGTCTTCTTGAGAAGCAGTTATTAATTCTTTTAGTTCAGAGTTTATATCTGATCTGATATCCTCTATATGTTTCTGTATTTGATTCTTTACTTCAGACTCTGTTAATTAAGAGTTTTCTTTTTTCATTCAAAGATTAATTGTGATCTTAATTCCTCTATACCTTTCTGCTGTTGTTTTTTACTTCAGACACTATTAATTCAAAGATTGTTTTATTTCAGAGATTATTTCTGAACTTAGTTCCTTTCTACTGTTGTTTCTTTAATTCAGATGCTATTAATTCAGACATTTCAGCTCTGCTAGTGTCCTCTGCACTTGTTCTGGGTGGGCTCGGGTCCTGAGATTGCATTTTGCTTCTTGTCTTTGTCATTTTGTATAGCACTATCCACTGACCTTTGGTGCAGTTATAACCTTAGCACCTACTAAAATTCATGTGCTATATACTAAGTTCGAGTTCATCCAGTTGTGCCAGGTTTGGGTCTGGCTACTGTGCTCAGCTCCTTCCTGCTGCAGCCCTTGGAGGTGAGCCTGTTGTGCCCCTCTGGCATGATGTTCTACTCCTGGATTAGCTGCATGGTTTTGGCCCCCAGTCTCACTGCAGGGACTTCAGCTGCAGAGTTTCACTCCAGGCCTATATGCCAGGACTGGGCTGTGTCTGGAGGGGTCTGCAGTGGGCAGGAGAGCACAGAAGCTCTCTCATACACTCACTGGGCCTGGGCTTAGGTGGGTCTGGAAGGATCCCAAGAGTGCAGTGGAAGTTCTCACTCACAGGAAGGGTTTGGGCTGGCTCTGGAGGGGTGTGTGTATGGGTCCCAGTTTGTGGCGAAAGGTCTTACTCCCGCTGCGGACTTGGGCTTGGTTCGTAGGGGTCCAGTGGGCACAGGAGAGTGCAGAAGCTCTCCCCCACACTCCCAGGACCTGGGCTTGGGTATCTCCAGCACCATTTATCAAAGAGGCTTTCTTCGTTGCAGTGAACATTTTGGCCCTTTTGTTAAAGGTAAGGTGTCTGAGTGTGTCTGTGGTTGTGACTGAATCTTCTAATTTGCTCCACTGATCCTTAGTTTTTCTCTGTCAGTCCCATGCTGATTTTATCACAGTAGTTTTGTAGTATAGTTCTGGAATGGGATTGTGTTGCCTCCTGTCTTTCCTTTGTTGCTCAGGATTGCTTTTGTTATTCTAAGTTTCTTCTGGTTCCAGATAAATTGTAGGAATGTTTTCTCTAGATCTGCGAGGTATATCAATGGTATTTTAATCAGTATTTCATTGAATCTGTACAAGAATTTTGAGAGTGTGGCCATCTTTACAATGTTGGTTCTTCCTAGACAGGAGCAAGTAATATATTCCCAGGATATTACTTATTTAAAAAAGTGCAATTTCTATAGTCGGGCATGGTGGCACATGCCTATAATCCCAGCACTCCTTTCTGAAAAGCCGGGTGTGGTGACGCAGACCTGTAATCCCAGCACTCGGGAGGCTGAGGCAGGAGGATTGTTGTGAGTTTGAGACCAGTCTGAGCTACAAAGTGAGCTGAGCTGCATAGCAAGACCCTGTCTCAAAAAGACAAAAAAAAAAAAAAAAAAAAAAAAAAAGTGCAATTTCTTTGATGACAGGGCTTTAATAGACAAATTTGTAACACTTCTGTCTCTACGCTTCCCTCTCTCTGTGTTGTCTCCTCTTTCTCTCTGTCTCTTTCTTGTCTCTGTCTCTCTTTGTTATTTGATACAGCATATACAATTGAATGGAGTCAAACTGCCCACTTTTAGGAAAATTATGACTTTTTTAGAATTTCAAATATTTAGATGTACCATAATTTAGAGGAGAAAATGAGGTTTCACATTCTATAATTTCTCAACTAAAAAAATGCCCATTTTTAGATTAAGAGAAAATGCCAGTGAGGTGATTTCTTCCATTGCAAAACTACACAAATCTGCTTGGTATTCCACAGACCAGGAATGTAGCTGAATGACATCTCTTTATATTTATAAAATCTGCTATCTGCTTTAAAAGGAAATCTCTCAGTGGGACATTGGTGTTTTATTTCTGGAATACAACTTGAAAAGTGTTCTGAGGGCTGAACAGACTATGTAGGTAATGGTTTTTATCATTCTCTTTCTGTATTAATTTTATTGAGAAAGAAATGGCAATAAGATAGTTTCAAAATGGGTTAGGAGGACAGTTACAATAATTAATACATTTCATATTGTTGTTGTCATAGTTATTCATAGTACAAGATTTAAAAAAGACCAACACAAAATTTGCCTTGCTATCCTCAAGCTCTGCTTTCACTGAGTCCTTAAAATATTTCTCTAACATTTTCTTTTATAGTATTATCTACTACTATCTTGTTGGATTATTGGTGTGCAATCATATTGAACCATCTTTCTTTAGTTTTCATAATAAAGAAGGGTGCTATCTGTGTTGCAAGATATTTTGCCTAAGTAAAAAATAGTTGAGTAGAACGTGGGATATCTCCATTTACCATAAACCGCATACCCTGAATAGCATCATCAAATTAGGAAGATGCAGATTCTTCGGTTCACTTGTGCTTGCACTGGAGCATTACCCTCAGGTGGCGTGCTGAAAATCTCTTGTGTCAGTTTGTGAGAACTGACTGTCAGTTTTTTAGAAATTGCATTGGTAGCTTGCTGTCAGTCTTTGAAGGGAATACTGACAATAGGGAGACCAGTAATTTTTTCTCTGTGAAAGGCCAGTTTAATATTAATCAGCACACCGCTGTGTATGCTATGTATTCTCTGTCTCTGTCTTTGCTTTCCTCCCTCTTCCCACCCTCCCCTCCCTCTTTCTCCTCCCCTCCTCCATTTCTTATCCTTTGAAGTTTGTATAGTGAAGGAATAACAACTGAATAATTAATATACAACTGGCTACTGAATTTGTTTATTAAGTTGTAAATCACATACACGATATTTTTGAGAGAAAAGGATACAGGCTGGACAGAAAAAGTTTTATAGTAATTCATGAATTAATTTTAGAGCATGTAGTTCTAGACTTTCTCTTTAGTTGTGAACATGTTCTGTGAAAATAAATAACTAGTTTATTATCTTAATAAATAATGATATCACTTGCTCTTCACAACTCTTTTATTGGAGTAAATTGTTTATAGTGTGTTGTTTTGCATGTTTCAAAAAGGAGCACAAACTTAGATTCAATTCCTATTTAAGATAGGGCAGTATTTTTTGGCAAAAAGGAAATTATAGTGATATTCTACCAGTATAGAAATAGCTTTATGATACTCTGTTCTAAATACTATTACTTATATTATGTGGTCCTTAACTGTACCTGACATCAACACACACACACAGGGAAAGTAAAGAGCATTGTTAGTGACCTTGTTAATTGTACACATTTGCTGCTTGAGTGGTTATGTGTGGTAAGACTAAGTAAGCATGAGTTAGGTAAAATTAATGTCCCTTATGCTTGCATAGCTTTCAGAGTATAATACTGATATTCTTCTCTTCTGTTTGAGAGTTAACATACTAAGTCATTTCACTTAGTGGTCAGACAGAGTAATGCATATGTGTGCTCCTAGCACTCTGGGAAGCTGAGGCAGGATGATCACAAGTTGGATATTCAACCTGTCTCAAAAGGAAAACTTAGAAGACCTGATATATAGCTCACTATGAATGCTCTGTTTTAGTTACTAATACTGCAAAACAAACCAAAAAGCAAAAAGTTATTTTCATTTAATGATTCCTAAAATATATATGCAGATTAATAGTGTCCAAGATTCTCTAACAAAGTCACTTTAGGAAAATGTTTGTGAACTGGGGCATTTCCCCTTACATTCACATAGTTTCTCACCCCATAAGACATCCCTACAGACCTTTATTGCAAAATATCTTGCAACAAGCTGGCATGGTGGTTGCATACCTGTAATTCCAACATTCAGGAGGCTGACACAGGAGAGTTGCCGTACTCCAAGGCCAAAATGGGCTGCACAGTGAGTTCAAGGCCAATATGAACTACATAGTGAGACTGTCTCAAAAAAAAAGAAAAGAAAAAATTCTTTCTGCGTAGATATCACTTTTGTATCATCATGCCCTAGAGGAGATGCCTGAATATAACTGCATAGTGATATATAATTTTGTCTTTTTTTGAGTTCCAATACAATAATATTTTATTATTTTTTGGTACTTATTAACTTTATTGAAAATCAAAAATAATTACATAGCAAAATAAAAATTGTAGATAAATATTGAAATATAAAAGATATAAGATGTAGACAGAGCGAATTTTAGAGAATATTTCTAAAATGAATACATGGCATGAGATTAATAATAGATTACAAATTGTAAAAAATTATTTACAAACTTTAATATAACAATAAAAATTTTCTAAAACAAACATGAAGAAGAAAGAGTTTATAGATCAGTCATATAATACTTTTCTTTGTGGCAAAATCAAGAAACTTATATTCATACAATCAGAATTCTCAAAGTAGAAGGGGGTAGGCAATAAATGTTTAAGGATTTCACTTTTCTAAATTTAGCTAAAATTATAGCACCATATTTCCAAGAAAAATGAACCTTTTGAATAAGAAAGATGAATAAAATCATACCAAGAGACACAAAACTGAAATTGTTCAAACTAATTGTAAAGAAGAAAAACAATTAAAGCATGTTTTCACTTAATGATTCCTAAAATAGAAAAAAAATATTAGTTGTGGAAGAACAAAATTAAATAGTATCTTGTTTTACATTAGAATAAAAAAGAATAAGTGGGTAAAAAGCTAGACTTATTTCTTGAAAGAATTGATAAAAAAGATGTCCTCATTGAATTCTATACTTATCAAATATACCTTAGATTACTAAAAATATTTTCCACTATACAAACCTGAAATATTCTAATAATTCCAGATGTAGCATATAGAAAATAACAAAATGCAGAAGGTAAGAGAAGTTACTGTATGGTCCCAGATAAAGAATAAAGAGCTCTAAAGTGGTAGTTATGCAGTACTATGTAAAATATAATTACATCAGATGAGCCCATTTAAAAGGTCATTGAAGATTTCTACAAAATGGTATCAATCTTATATCAGGTTATATATATATATATTGTGTGTGTGTGTGTGTGTGTGTGTGTGTGTGTAAAAGACAAGGAAGAACTAATACAATGTCAATGGAAAATGGGAATACACTTGTTAAGTTTCTAATACTAGGAGAAAATATCATACTATGTCTTACAAGTACTGTAAGCCAAATAGTATAAATCATAAAACAAAAATTAAAATTAAACAATATTGGTAAAAGTAATTAAAAATTAGTTAAAATTAAATTAGATATTTCAAAATAGTATTCAAATATTAAAATTAAATTGTGAGTCCAACTAAGAGGCCAGGATGTATTGTATCAGATGTATGAATCTGTGATCAATTCAGAGTCCTCACCCAGTATTTGATTAGGTAAATATATACAAAAATATCAACTAAGAAAGAGTTTTGTGATAGTAAAGAATTACTAAGAATAAACCATAACAAGAATACTGGAATGGCAAATATATGACAGCACTTCTAGCAGTCTGAGAATAGGGTATCACACGTAGTTCTAGCATGTGGTGGATGTGGACAGTGTCCATGAAGCTTACATGAGGGCCAGGTGTCACTTGTGGGCCTGAGCTGCTGCTATTTCCTTGGTATCCCCCCTGTGGACCTGGATAGGATTGTGACCCATAGGGTGCAGGAGAAGTCCATTTGTAGAGTGTGCTGATGGAAATATTTTGTTGCTGTATACAGAAGAATATCTGAAAGACTGCTGTTGTATACCTCTTTTTCTCCTGTGTTTAATTGTTGGCCTTGTTTGGTGGGTTCTTTCCATTCTCATTCATGGGGTTGTGACCATTTTTTCTCCTTCTCTAGAACATCATTCAGTAGTCTGTGTAGGCTTGGCTTTGTGATTATGAAATTTTAGTTGTTCTTTGTCATGGAAGTATTTCATTTCTCCATTGTACTTTTTTTTTTTAAATTCAGGTTTAATAGCGCTGGGTACTTTTATTATACTGAATTTAATAATGAACAAAAATGACTTCCATTCTCCAGGCAGTTTTGTAAGAGGATTTAATAAAAGAGAAATATCAACACACTCTTCTTGTTGAAAAGTGAGTTTAACAGCTACAGCTGTGAAGTGACAAAATTCACTAGTGATATGGTTGCAACCGCTATCATCTAATTAACATAATTGAACAAGAAATGTGATTCTGTACACTTACAAAGTCTTTCATTTAAAGACTGCAGAGTTGGGAAGTCCCGGATTGAGACGCCGCCATTTTTGCTGCCCGGACGCGGAGCGAGAGGTTGAGAGAGTCGGAGACATTATCCGCTTCCATCCGTCGCGCAGACCCTGCCCGAGCCGCTGCCGCTATGGATGATCGGGAGGATCTGGTGTACCAGGCGAAGCTGGCCGAGCAGGCTGAGCGATACGACAAAATGGTTGAATCAATGAAGAAAGTAGCAGGAATGGATGTGGAGCTGACAGTTGAAGAAAGAAACCTCCTATCTGTTGCATATAAAAATGTGATTGGAGCTAGAAGAGCCTCCTGGAGAATAATTAGCAGCATTGAACAGAAAGAAGAAAACAAGGGAGGAGAAGACAAACTAAAAATGATTCGAGAATATCGGCAAATGGTGAGATTATTATATTTTAAAGGGAAATTATTTCTCAAATATAACAGAGCCAGGGAGATAGCTGAGTAGAATAAGCAGAGTCCTGATTTCAATCCCCAGTACCAACCCTCCCCCACACACAGAGCATTATTTTAGTGCCATTTATCTTTATGTTGAAAGTATTACACAGTAATACATTGCCTCATAAATGCTTCTGTTCACAAAACTTTGCTTTTGTTCACAAACTCCGTATTAGGTGACAAACACAACCACAACTGTCTTTCTCCTACAAACACAAGCATGGTTATCTTTTCATAAAGACTGTCTCCAAAATTATAAAACATTTTTCTTTCTGGTACTGGAGATCCAACTCAGAACCTTGCACTTATGAGGCCACTGCTTTTGCCGCCTGCTGAGTTATGTCCACAGCCCAGCAAATTTAAGTGAACTGAAGTACCATTGTGTCTGTATTAGTCAGCTTTCTCTAACAAAATACCAAGGCAGTTAATTAAAAAGTGTACTGTGGGTGATAGTTTGAGAGGCTTTATCTAGACCTAAACCTTGATGGGTCTGCTCAATAGCAGCAGAAGGGAGAGTATTATAGAACATAACCTCATACATCATCTGAGCCAGGGAGTAAAGACATAGACCTCAGGGGAGCATTAATTTAATCTATAATAGTGATCTGTGTTACAGGATTAAAAGAAGCGATGGGGGGGATGTTACTACCTGAATGTGTCCCAACTTTTGCCTTTTATACTTACAGTTTTTAAAAACATTCTCCCATAGGGAAAGGAATGTGTATTTTAAGGATCTGGCTTAAGTCTCAGGTCTCTATCTTTACATATTAGATATTTTAGGTCATAGCCTAGTGTAGCCTAGTGGGGAGAGGGATGGATGGAGAGATGGATAGAATTGCAGTCTACATTTTAGTGATTTTTCATCTTTTTACTTATCTGTATTATTAGAAGTTGTTGGTTACAAAATTTTTCATGCACAGGGATAATTTTTAGGTGGCGGGTTAACTTTAACTAGAAGCTACAGAGGGCAGGAGTTTTAAATTTACTTTTCTTCCCATTCAGGGGCCGGGGAGATGTCTCAGTAGAATAAGTGCTTCCTTGGCAAGGGCCTGAGTTCAACCCTGGGTTCTGCCAGGAAAAAAAAAGAAAAGTCCCATTTCCCCTCTGTGTATTTTCTCAGAAGAAGTAAAAACGTCACAGCAATATATGTGCATCCAGTTTATGGCAGCACTGTTTTGTTTTGTGACAGGAGTCTTGTTGTGCAGTTCAGGTTGGCCTTGAACTTAGTAGCCCAGACTGGTCTGGAACTCATAAAGATCCTTCTATAATAGCTAAATCTTGGAAACAACCCAAATGCCCAACAGCTGAGGAATAGATAAAAAAGGTGTGGTCATTTTGTGTGTGTGTGTGTGTGTGTGGTCTTTTCATATAGTGCAGTACTGCTTAGCCATAAAGAAAGATAAATCTGAGACCTTTATAGGTTAAGTGGATATAACTAGAGACCATACTTATAAGTGAAATAAATCAGATTCGTATAAACATCAAAAATGATTTTACTTCTAAAATAGTGCAGGAGGCTGGGGATACAGTTCAGTGGTGCAGCGTCTACCTGACAAGCAGGAGGTTGTAAGTTTAATTTCCAGTACAAAGAAAAATGCAGGCATTTGAACCCAGGGCATTATATAGGCCAGGCAAGCACTCTGGCACTGAACTATATCTAGTTCTGGTGTTCAGGTTTGATCATAGCACAACTAGAGAACAAATTTTAAGTTTTGTTGCATTATGGCAGCCATAAAATATTTCATTGATTATATAAAATGTTTCAGCCAATTTATTGACCCCCCCCCCAAACTGGGGATTGAACTCAGGCCCTTGCGCTTGCCACGGAAGCACTTATTCCACTAAGCCATCTCTCCAGCTCCTATTGAATATCTTTTTGTCTGTTGTAGAATTTGCTAGGTATGGTGGATGCGAATAGATATAGCTACTCACTGTTTTTTAAAAGAAATAGAAACTATCAGAGGACTTTGGATGATTTAAAATTGAAAATTGTTTAAAGTTGTCATATATGTAGTTTTTTTACTTTTTTTTTTTGTTTTTGCAGAACTGGGGATTGAACTAAGACCTTGTGCTTGCCAGGCAAGCGCTTATTCTGCTGAGCCATCTCCCTGGCCCATGTAGTTTTTTAAAAACATGTTTAGTACAGTGCCTACAGGGTCTCACTGTACAGATTCGACAGCCAGTGATCTTGTTTTCAGCCTCCCAGGTGCTGGGATTACAGGGATGCACCACTACGCCCAGTCTCAATCACTGTCTCATTATGCCAGAGATTGAACCCTGGTACCTGTGTCTGCCTAAGCAGGCATTTTAATCTGCTGAGCTGTCTGGCTAGCCCTATGTAGATATTCATGAAAAGAAGAGGCCTGGTGGTGTTGCTTAGTGGGAGAGTTCTCCCCAGGATACTCAAAGTCTTAGGTTTAATCCTTAGAACAATGATGGTGAACTTTTTAGAGCTATCAGTGATAAAACAACCAGCTGTGATATGTGTATCTTAGATTTGCCACACTGCCCAACTGCTGTAAAAAATGATCATGATATGGGCTGGGGTGATGGCTCAGTAGAATAAGGGCTTGCCTGGCAAGCATAAGGGCCTGAGTTCAATCCCTGGTTTTGCCAAAAAAAAAAAAAAAGAGAGAGAGAGAAAAAAATAAATAAAGTGACCCTGGAAAGATAGATACTAGCCTAATTTTTAATTTGGAAAACAAATTCCATATAGTTAAGTAACATACCCAAGAGCATATGAGAAGGTGGGAAGTTGGGAGTGACAATACTATTATTATATTACCCTCAGAGTTGGCATAAAGATGTGGGTTGGCAGTAGACAAGTTTGGTGTTCCAGAAGGATGAAAAAAAGACAAAGGTGGAAAGTGCTCATTGAATAAGAAAGTATACGCATGGTGGCACATGCCTGTAATCTCAGCACTTAAAGAGGCTGAGGTAGGATGATTACTGCAAATTCAAGACTAGCCAGTACTACATAGTGAGTTCAAAGCCAGCCTAAAAAAGTTCATAATGAGACCCTGTGTCAAGGTAAAGAAAACAAAAATGTCCCTGAGTTAGTGTGTGGGGTTTGGGAAACTAGGAAAGGGGAATTAGAAAGCAAGAAAAGTAACTGATAAATTGGAAAATTTATCTAGAGGTCTTCATAAGTTCCTAAGTGGTGGTGTGATGGCATATGCACGAATTTAGTCTCAAGTACTTAGAAGAAGACATAAGAGGAATGCAAGTTCGAGGCCAGCCTGATCAGTTTGCAAGATCTTGTATCAGAATAAAATAAGAAGGTCTGGGGATATAGCTCACCCTGTGACCAGATTGTTACAGGGCCGGTGTAAGGTTGGGAAGAGTAGAGGAAATAAAAGGAATTTGGAGACCAAGAGTTAGATTCTTGATACCCCCCCCCCCCCGAATTGGGAATTGAACTCTCAGGCCTTTGTGTTTGCCAGGCAAATGCTTATTCTACTTAGCTATCTCCCCAACCCCAGATTCTTGAAATGTTAGACCTCTAGGGTAGAGCAGCACAGTTACGCTTACTGACAAATGATGACTTTGGAGATTTAAAGAGCTGTTTTGAATAGAAGGTATGTTGTACAATACCTTAGTGAAATGTTAGAAGTAGGTCATAGATACTCCATGTGGGAAAAGGCTCTGGAGATCAAATAATGATTAAAAAGTTGAATATGAGACATAAAATTTTAAAAATGTTTAAAAAACTGAATGTGAGAATATGAGGATGAGGGCTTTGGTATGAAGTCATGTGGAATAGGTAAACAGCTAGAAAAAACCTAGAATTATTCCTTTTAGGGCAGTGTATTTTATTGAGAAATATCAATGAGATGGTTTCAAAGCCGATTAATAGGACGTTTTCAATAATTTTACATTTTTGTCTTCGTGATTATTCATAGTACAAGAAGCAAACAGGATATCCTGTCTAGGGCAGTGTTTTTGAAAAGCTATGGAAGGTAATTTATTCAGAAGAGAGCTAGTTTTATAAGGGGTAAGCATAAGATCATAGGAGAAGGTAAGGGGACGAATTCCTTACAGTGGAAGGCAGATTGAGCTAGAAAGGTGGACCAGTATCATTGGGTTTTTGAAAATGGGAGAGCAAGATTAACTTTTTAGGAATCATGTGAATTTTTGCCACTGTTAAATAGAGATCTTACTTTGGTGTTGTAAACTAGTTGTGGATCCTTACCACTGAAGTGATTGTTGGAACATAGTTGGGAAGGTGAGTACTTGGGATAAACTGCCTGGGTTTGAGTTGTCTTTTTCTCTCCCTTGTAGCCTGCTTTGGTTCACACTCTTGTTCTTTCTTTTTATGGTACTGGGATTGAAATCCGGGAGGGAGAGAGACAGAAAGAGAGAGAGTTTTCAGGGTCTCATGCAGCCCAGGCTCATAGTGATCCTCCTGATTTCTGCCTCCCTGTTACTGGGATTACAGGTGCTCACCACCATACCCGGACTCTATTGCCGGCTCAGCACACCCGAAGGAAGGCAGGGCCCATGAGGCTTGTGGAACCAGGGATCGAACCCTGGCCCCTGTGCTTACCCAAGCAAGCACTTAGTCCACTGAGCTATACCACTGGTCCTCTCTCCTGTTTTTTTTTTTTTTGGTCTTTTTGAGACAGGGTTTCACTATGCAGCTCAGGCTGGCCTTAAGCTCACTTTGTAGCTCAAGCTGGTCTTGAACTCAAAACAATCCTCCTGCCTCAGCCTCCCGAGTGCTGGGATAACAGGCCTGCCCCACCACGCCCGGCCCTCCTGTTTTTTAAATTGGTAGACTTTGGGCAAATACTATATATTTATTAACCTTTGTTTTCCAGTACAAATACCTATTTTAGTAGTTAAAGAAGTACTTAGCAATTAATTACAATGTTTCAGTGTTACTTATTGATTCTGTGACTGAACTGTGAAGTTGTTTGCACAGTTCTATAATCTGGATACAGCTGTTCTTTGTTTTTGTGTCAATGTGAAAGTAGTTTGGAAGAGAAATGTATGTTCTTTATGTAATACTTTACATACAGAATTTCTTGTAATTTTTTTCCCCTCTAGGTTGAGACTGAGCTAAAGTTAATCTGTTGTGACATTCTGGATGTACTGGACAAACACCTCATTCCAGCAGCTAACACTGGCGAGTCCAAGGTTTTCTATTATAAAATGTAGGTTCTATAGCAGAAGGTAAAATATAATATGAAAAGTTGGCCTTCTTAGAATAATGACTCTTTTGTGTAGGTTTTCAGTTTTTATTTAAGAATATTTTAATGTTGTAAGGTTAATTATACAAGGTGAGTCTCAAAAGTTAAAAAGATTTAATATTTGCAAATTCACTGATAATATTGTTGCATTGAAGGTAGCCAGACTGTAATAAAAATGTACTATATTAGCTTCTTGGTTTATCTGTGTACTTTTGCTTTTGTGGGTTCCTTTCCCTAGCTATACCTATATATTTCAGTGAGTAATCTTTTTGTATAGATTTTTTTAAATTTGTGGAACTGAGGAGTAAACTCAGGCCCTTGTGCTTGCCAGGGAAGCGCATATTCTACTGAGTCATCTCCCTGGCCCCAGGGAAAAAAAATAATATATTTTTTAGTATAGGATTTTACAGGGCCTCACAACGTAGATCAGACTTGTAGTGATTCTCCTGTTTTCAGCCTTCCAAGCATTAGAATTATAGGCATGCACTGCCAGGCCCAGTCTCAGTCACTGCCTCAATATGCCCCAGGGGCACGATCTGCACAACACACTAGGGATTGAACCCTGGTCACTGCTCCTGCTTATCTGCTATCTGTCCAACCCTTTGTATAGAAATTTTATTTTGAGGGTTGGGGATGCAGCTCAGTGGTAGAGTGCATGAAAGCATGCTTTAAGACCTGAGTTCAATCCCCAGCACTGCAAAAAAAAAAAAAAAAAATTACTTATTAATAAATCATCCTTTTCTTTAGAACAACTTTTCTTGAGTAGTATTTCAGGTGACCTTTTGCTGCTCAGTTAATTTCTTAAGTGTGCTGAGACTTGATAATATGAAACTATTTATTCCTGATTTAAAAAAAAAAAAATGCGCCGGGCGTGGTGGCGCATGCCTGTAATCCCAGCACTAGGGAGGCTGAGGCAGGAGGATTGTTGTGAGTTCAAGACCCGCCTGAGCTACAAAGTGAGCTTAGGGCCAGCCTGAACTGCACAGTGAGACCCTGTGTCAGAAAGACAAAAAAAAAAAGAAAAAAAAAAAATGCTTAGTCTGTTAATTGTCAAGTATATGTTAACCACATTTCATATAGTTGAGACAACTTGGTAGCAGTAATTACTTTTAAAAAGTTTTTTCTAATTATGGCTTTGTTTTTGATTTGTTGTAGGAAGGGGGACTACCACAGGTATCTGGCTGAATTTGCCACAGGAAATGATAGGAAGGAGGCTGCAGAGAACAGCCTAGTGGCTTATAAAGCTGCTAGTGATATTGCAATGACAGAACTTCCACCAACGCATCCTATTCGTTTAGGTCTTGCTCTCAACTTTTCTGTATTCTACTATGAAATTCTTAATTCCCCTGACCGTGCCTGCAGGTAAGTCATAGAGAACAACAAAAACTCAAGGTGAAGTGAAAAGAGTTCTACAGGAATAGATAACACTTTCTCTTTTTCTTTTTCTTTTTTTTTTTTTTTTTGTTTTTTAGGAAAGGGTATACAGGGAGGGTGTTTAGGGTCTCACTACTAGATTAGACTCTTGGTTTGATCTAATGTTTACAGACTCACCCTTTATTTGTTTACCCTCTCACCCTTTATTTTTGAGCCAGTCCTCTTAAGTTGCCCATTATGGCTGTCAGTTTAAAATTCCTATTTTAGCTGCAGAATGCTGGGGTTACAGGTATGTAGTGCCATGCCTAGGCTCCTCTTTCCATTCATTCTTTGTGAGCCTGATAATCTTCATCCTTAAATGTTAATTTGTAGCAAATGGCTTCTACTGGCCTATCTTCATGAAGTCTGTATTGCCTTTTTTCCTTCCTTGTCTCTGTTAAATTTGGTTGAATTAAACTTTAAGATGAAGTATAAGATTTTCCTTTCCTCCCCACCTTCTGTTTCCTTTTCTCTTTGCTGTTTTTCTTGAATTAAACTCAAGGCTTTCACATTGAACTTGATAATCTAACCCTTTTTTAAATTTTGAGACTGGGGCCCAGGGAGATAGCTCAGTAGAATAAGGGCCTGAGTTCAATCCCCAGTTCTGCCAAAATAAATAAATAAATAAATAAATTTTGAGTCAGGTCTTAAGATTTTCTTGCTGGGCTAATTTGATATCCTTCTACGTGTTCTCTAGTTCTTTTTTTTTTTTTTTCCTTATGATAGCAAAGTTTTATTAAAGGTAGGAAAAGAAATAGGTTGTGTAGACTGAATTTGAGTCAGCTAAAAGAAAATGAGAAGAACATATAACTGCCTGCCTCAAATGCAAGGTCCTAAATTCAATCTATGGTACCACCCCCCATCACCCCACACCCATACAAGAGAAAACTGTAGTCCAGTTTTACTTTTTTCATTAAAATATAATGTAGGAAGCCGGGTGTGGTGGCGCATGCCTGTAATCCCAGCACTCGGGAGGCTGAGGCAGGAGGATTGTTGTGAGTTCGAGACCAGCCTGAGCTACAAAGTGAGT